>JAODAL010001635.1:0-222450 GCA_025379985.1 Phyllomedusa bahiana
ATACCCCCTCCCGAATATGTATATGCCGAGACTCTACCTCAAACCCCCTGTAATCTGTAATTTCCCAGAGATGCGTACCTCATTACCCCCTGTAATACTGTACTACTGCCAAGACTGCTACCTCATACCTCCTTAAAACCGTCTCTGCCAGAGACTGCGTACCCTCATACCCCCTTTTAAAACTTCTTGCCAGAGACTGCGTACCTAAACTCCTTTACTGTTAAGCCAGGAACTGGAAACCCCTTTTCCCCCCTGAAAAACGTACTCGCCCAAGACGGTACCTCATTACCTCCCTGTAATACTGTCTACTGCGGAACTGCGTCCCATACTTTCCCCTTTAATTGTATGTGCCGAGATGCTACCTATACCTCCCGTAAAAACTTTTCCTGCCAGAGACTGCCCAAACCCCTACCTCCCCCGAATACGTACTACTGCCAAAAAGACTGCTACCTCATACCTCCCTGAATATGACTACTGCCCGAGACGCGTACCTCATACCTCCCTGTAAACTGTACTCTGCCGAGACTGCCCCCTTCCCCCCCCTGTAAAATGTACCTGCCAGAACTGGTTTCCCCATAACCCCCTGAATACGTACTACTGCCAGAGACTGCTACCTCTACTTTCCCTGTAATACGTACTCTGCAGAGCGCACCCCATACCTCCAAAATATTAACGCCGAGAGACTGCTACCCCATCCTCCCTGTAATACTGTACAAGCCAAAAGACTGCTACCTATACCTCCCCGTAATACGTACTCTGCCCGAGAACTGGTACCTCATACTTCCCGTAATATTACTGTCCCGGGTGCAACCTCTACCTCCCTGTAATACTTTTGCTGCCAAACTGGTACCTCATACCTCCCTGTAATATGTACTCCCAGGACGGTACCTCATACCTCCCTGTAATACTGTACTCCCTAGACCGGTACCCATATTTCCCCGTAATCTGTCTTCTGCCAGAGACTGGTACCTCATACTTCCCCGTAATACTTACAAATGCCCGAGAAACTCGTACCCAACCTCCCTGTAATACTGTCCTGCCCCAGACTGCAACCCCCCATACCCCCAGTAATCTGTACTGCCAGAGAACGCAAACCTCATACCTCCTGTAATACTGTACTCTGCCAAAGGGGCGGTACCCATACCTCCTGAAAAACTGTACCGCCAGAGACCCTGGTACCCATACCTCCCTGAAAAACTGTACTCTGCCAGAGACCGTTTCCCCATACCTCCCGTAATAGTACTACTGCCGAACTCTACCTCATACCTCCCTGTAATACTGTACTACTGCCAGAGACTGCGTACCTCATACCTCCCTGTAATACTGTACTACTGCCAGAGAGACTGCATACCTCATACCTCCCTGTAATACTGTACTACTGCCAGAGACTGCGTACCTCATACCTCCCTGTAATACTGTACTACTGCCAGAGACTGCGTACCTCATACCTCCCTGTAATACTGTACTATTGCAACATCACAGCCAGAGAGAGTCACCATATACCTCAAACCTCCCGGTAATACTGTACTACGGCCACAGGAACAGAGAAGAGAGCCTATAGTAGACCCTGTCTCCTCACTGACCAGTAGCAAATAAAGTTTTAAATCACACATACAAACAACAATTAGCTAAACAAAATGGATCCGTACGAAGTGGGGGAATACTGCAGGTATACAATAAAATACACCGACAACCCTGTTGATAGAGATGACCTGTGAATCTGCAGAAAAGTCTCCCAAGTATGGATTGTACATTAATAAAGAAAATATACACTGGTAAATTATCACCAAAATCCTCACAATTTGGTGTAAATTTATGGCTATGGATTTTTTGTAGAAAATTTCCATTACAAATCAGTGTGCATTTCCCCTGCAGTACGTTTTACCCGGTTGTATCTGCAATTGATGCACAGTTTTACCGGTGCTTGTGTTTTTTCTTTATTGTATCTTCTTTTTCAGTGTAAATGACGTTTGGTTGCAAAGCTTAGGAAAATGCCATTTACATGAGATTTTCATATTACTCATTGGGAAACACACGAAACCCTCCCCCTTCCTTACACTCCTCTCTCCTGTGGAGGATTTTCTCTACATTTTGCACATAATGCTTTTGGAAGAGCTTCCTACAAAAATTGTATAGAAGTATATTGCATGATACCAGATATTTAGAGGAGAACCTGTATCAAACTGGGGCACTTGGAACTGCACAGTCGACACTTAGGCTATGTTCACACGGCTTATTTTGGGATGGATTTCGTTCTGTATTTCGCGACGTACTGCGCGAAATACGGCGCAAATCCGTCCCTGTCATTACGGTAATCCACAGTTCTCATAGAGAACTATGGATTACGTCTCCTCCCCAGCTCGTACAATACACCGAGCGGGGAGAGAAGTGACATGTCAATTATTCACGGCGTATATGCGCCGAGAATAATGCATGTCTAGGCCCCCGTACACACAGCATAATTGCGGGGCAAAATATGTCCCGCAATTACACAGTGTAAACATAGCCTTAGGCCGTATACGCCATGAATAATTGACGTTACTTCTCTCCCCGTTCGGCACGCAAACTAAGATGATGTACACAGTTACAAATGGTCCGACATGACACCTCCCTTAAATTTGTCTGGAGTTGTGTGACATTCATCCACAGGACATTTTTACAATGAGGCGGTCATCAGTGTGTGATGGAGCCAAAGGAGGTCCACTTCTTTGCCTTTCTGTGACTCTTCCAGTCTCTCTGCATCTTTGATACAACCTGCTGATGACACTCTGTGACACTCTAAGCTCAGTGGCCACTTATGTCTGAGAGCATCCTGCTTGAAGCCTCGCACTGGCGAGATACTGTTCATCAATTTTAAGGTGTTGTCTTGGTCTCATGATGACAAAATGTGAACAGCATGATGAGGAGGACTGTTTAAATCCCAATGCAAATTGATCCCCTATATTTATTGGGTGATTCAGGGATTATTATTATTATTTATTTTAAAGCGCCATTGATTCCAGGATTCCATAGCGCTGTACATTCGAGGGGGTTACATACATAACATAAGTCAAACGAGTACAATGATAAATGAGGAATGACAATTGGCACGACAGAGGGAGAGAGGACCCTACCCGCGAGGGCTTACAATCTACAAGGAGGGGGAAAAAGAGACAGAGGTGAGGGCAGCATGTTTGTGGAGGAAGTAGTGACAGCAAGGTTAGTGTTGGTTATAGGCAAGCCTGAAGAAATGGGTTTTCAGGTTGCTTTTGAAACTGGTGAGAGTGGAGGAGAGTCTGATGTGTTTTGGGGGAGTGAAATTTCCAGAGTGTGGGTGAAGCACGGAGAAAGTCTTGGAGACGGTTGTTTGAGGAAACTGATAAGGTGAGAGCAGAGGAGAAGGTCCTGTGAGGAGCGGAGATTGCGTGAGATCAAACACCAGTTGTAAATTTTGCCATTAAGCTCCTTTTTAGAGATCAGCAAGTTGTGCAAAAAGTACTGAAACATTGAACAGTTGGACATGTGCATCTAAAGTCAAGAAATGGTCTCATTTAGTGCATTTAAAAAGAAATGTGTTAATTCTGAAATTTCACTCAAAAGCCAAATATCCCTACATTCTTATGAGTAGTGTATTTAAAGGGGTGTTCTAAAACTTAAAACTCATTAGTCATTAGGGAATATTGGGAAATAGAAAAAAAACAACCAAAACTTCCCTTTTAAATCTGCTTGTTCCAGTGCCGCTGCCAGCGCCAGTGTTCCCGGGCAATGAAGTCTGCTTTCATTCTGCACATGACTTTGTAGCTATTCACAGGTCGCATCAGTCTCTTCTGGATATATACATGTGACTGCTGAGGCCTGTGTTTGGCTGCAGAGTCAGGTCATTGGCCAGGATCACTGGGACCAGCAGCAGTGTTGGAACGAATGAGTTAAAAAGTAAATTTTCAGGCTTTTTTCTATTTCCAATCATCCCCTAATAACTAACAAGCTGTTTACATTTTTGGAACACCTCTTTAGAGAAATCTGCCTAATGATGCGGTTTCCTTGCAGAAACCATATTGGATGGAGCAGGCGTGGATAGGCCCCATTAAAGAGGGCCGCGTCCTGACATCCACCACATACAAGCTGAAAATCCACAGCAGAAATCTGAGAATATACCATCTTACTTTGTGATGGAAAACCATTTTATCTCCTTGTCATTTTCTCACAATTTAGAGGGACTGTCTCACCATGCTGTTTCTCTGAGCCACAGACAACTTCAGAATCGCACTTCCTCACTTATTCTGGTAGGCTGTGGGTGGTTCTATAGCAGTGATTAGCATATAATCTCTGAATTCCAAGCTCTTCTAATTGCACTGACATGAGAGCAGGAGATGTAATCCATAGCTGGATGCAGAGCTCAAAGTAAACAATCAAAAGTAATTGGTCTCCTTTGTTTGTTAGCCATAACACTGTTCTCAAGCTGCTGACAGTCCTGTGTGCTGACTTGTGGTGACGGTCCTCCCGTCTCTCTGATAAGAGAGAAGAACCAGTCGGTAACCTAGAGAAACCTGTGTGCACTCGGAGCAGATAAAATCTCTTTTATCTCCTGTTCAGGGAAAAATCAAGAGAGGAATGTATTTGGAAACCGTCTTCATTTACCTTTCTCCACATGTTGAAAGCTAATCTTTGTAGTGAACAACAACCCTTTAATTTTTTTACTTTTATGAATTTTTTTTTCTTAATGATGAGACTTAAAAGGCCTGATCTTTGGGACACCAACTACTACTGAGAAAAACTGGCCCCAAGCCCCATCTCTTCACAGCAGTGTTTACTGTCCTTACACCGCTATCTCCATGTAGATGTATGGGACGGTAAAATTTGAGAATAGAGACTCCCACCTATCATACGGTGTATAAAATCTTTGATTATAGTTGGCTAAAATCTATTTTTAATTGAAATACCAAGTCACTATGATAGAACATCGGCCTTAACCTAGAGAGTGTTTGCCATCTGCTGCTAAAGCTTAAAGGGGTTGCCTCGCTACAAAGAATAGCTTTCAAAATGTAGGGATCACTAAATGAAATCGTTTTCCAAATATATTGCGTTGTTCATCTTTTTTTGTTAAGGAGCTACAAGTGATTTTATCACCTTCTATGCTCTCTCTGGTTCACCAAGTGACCGACCTGCGTACTCTCTGGCTATGTTCACACGGCTTATTTTGGGACGGATTTCGTTCTGTATTTCGCACCGTACTGCGCGAAATACGGCTGAAATCCGTCCCAGGCATTACGGTAATCAACAGTTCTCATAGAGAATTATGGATTCCGTCTCCTCTCCCCGCTCGCCGTATTTCGCGAGCGGGGAGAAAGTGACATGTCAATTATCCCGGCGGGATACGCGCCGTGGATAATGAATGTCAATGGGGCCGGCGAGCTGCCGCCTCCCCCCCTCCCCGCAGCATGGTACACGGCGTAATTGCGGGCGAACTCGGTCCCTGCAATTATGCCATGGATAAGCCGTGTGAACATAGCCTTTATCCCCTGCTGTTTGTTCTCTCTGATAGCAGGGAGTGAAGTCATCACACAGGTCAGGCAGCAGGAACTCCTGACAGTGAAAGCTTGTGTGTTATGTGATCTTTCAGACAAAAGACTAATTACTTTACTGTTTACATTAGCTCAGCAGCTTCTCTGGACCTCAGAGAAGGTAATTTATTTAAAACAGGGATAAACAGGGAAGTCTGAATACACAGAGCTCATATGCTAATTACAGACAGCTTGACCAGGAAGTGGCAGAGCAAAGCAGCATTATTTCATTCATGCATCCTATGAAACTTTGAGATGAGACAACCCCTTTAACTACAGGACTGACCTAGTATGATTGTTTGGTTCCTATTATAGGGTCAACTCCTCCAAGATAGGGGGCACTTTCATATTCACTTTTTTCCATTCCTGAGGGTTTGATCCACATCACATTGTCACAAAGTCATGATGGTGTTTCAGCCCGTAAATCTAATCTTTATACATTTATTGACAGCAAGCAGAAATCTTAAAACGATTAGATTTGGAAGCACAAAGTGAACCAAAAGGGTTTATTTCATCTCATGATACATTGATCAAGCTTTAATTATATAACAGTAGAAGTCTCATGCAAAAAGCAGCTTAGGTTTGATTGTGATATTACCCAACAAGTCATTCTCATAAACTAATAAAATGTTCTTGTAACTGATCCCTACATCATGTACTGATGACTGTGCAGAACTTTTAGGAGTACTGAGTTTTGGGTTCCTTCCTTTTGCCCATCAGCAGTATTTTGATGCTGTTTATGGCAGCCTGTGTACGGTCAGTGAGTCGTTGCCTGTCTGTAAGCAGTCGTCAATAAAGAGGATGCCAACAGCACTTCAGTACTCCTAAAAAAAAAAAGCATGTGAGGTAGTGGCATAGGGTCTGAAGGGCATGGTCGTTTTGCAGCTCATCCAGACTGTAAAGGAAGCATTTACGATAATACCATTGTAATAGACAAGAGCTGGGCACACAACTGCGTCTGGATTTGCTTTTGTGATGGTGCTCTGAATAAGTGAGTGCATTAGTAGGTACGTGTCATGCAGTGCCAATGCTACAGATAACCCATTTTGCTGACACAATGCAAATCCAGATAAAGCAAAATGC
Source organism: Phyllomedusa bahiana (assembly GCA_025379985.1). NCBI lineage: Eukaryota > Metazoa > Chordata > Amphibia > Anura > Hylidae > Phyllomedusa > Phyllomedusa bahiana. The sequence continues at coordinate 6,624 of JAODAL010001635.1, forward strand.
CAGCAATGGCAGCATAGTTTCATTTACAATTCAAACACAATGCCAGTTCACGAGGGGCACACTGTACAAGAAGAGCCTACATTACCTCCGTGTTTTACCTTGTGTGCCCCTCATTCTAAGACTGGGTTAGGGTCACAGAGGTGGAGCTCTTGCTGATTAGTCATTAATAACATATTCTAATAATATAATGTCATCATCTATATGGGTGTGTTTTTTTAAACCTTTTTGGGAACCAGATGTAAATTTCACGGTATCAGAAAAAACACGAGACATATATTTACCACAGACCTGCACAACTTGGCAAGAGATGACAGACAAAACTGCCTGGGAGTGCCCCCATATTTACTAGAAGTGCCCCTGCACCACCTGGGGATGCCCCCAAACTAGGCAGGGATTCCCTCAAACCAGTAGGAAATGCCCCCAAACTAACTGGGAATGTCCACTTTCAGACGGGGTTTTGCAAACCCCACCTCTGTGGTCCCATTTGTGGGCTGCCAGAAGTCCTTTGCCAGGTCACAAGCATCCCATGAGCTATATATTGTGCAAGCCTGGTTTATCACAATGGCCTCTGAAGTTGGCCAAACTCATACGATTTTGATCCACCAGAAATTTTATTTAAATTAAAGATATATAGTCCCTAATGTGCCCTTAATAGATAACCCTTCCCAAGCAGAGTGACCGCCCCGAGAAGGGCGACACCGCACTCCACCCTCTACCTAGAAGCCCTAGTATTGCCCTAAAAAGAAAACAATATACAGTGCAAAGAGCACTATTGATGCAGGTTCAAGTGAATAACGTGATAATAGTAAATCAGGAAATTAACAAAGTAATATTGATAATTAATCACAAAACATTGCTTCCCCTATTTAAAACTTTTTGGAGGAACAATCTTTCTGGGACTAATTGTTGATTATATTAAGGGTCACCCTGCTTAGGTAGAGATACCTATTTAGGGCACAATAAGGACTACATATCTTTTAATAATATATTTAGATAAAAGTTACCACTTAAGAGGTGCGCTTTTTCTGTGATTACATTGCATTTATTGTGACCCTAAGGTTACATTATTTATTGGTTTTTCCAGTTCCTTAAAATTGGCTTCTGTGATTTCTTGTATAGAAGTAACTTAAAGCTATATCTGTATCTCTGAAGCAATAAGAAATTCTTCTAACCATGTCTGGGATTATAACAATATTTAGTGTTGTGGATTTTTTTCTTGTTTTTTTTGAAGACCTCATGAATGTTGAAACATACCGTAAAATTTCAGTTAATTCATGCAATAACCTGATTTCATGTTAATTGGAAAAACACTGGGTAAAAGTGACATAGAGAAGGACTTGGGAATCCTGGTGGACAGTAAATTAACTGTAGCAGCCAGTGTCACGCAGCAGCAGCCAAGGCAAATAGGTTCATGGGTTGTATTAAAAGGGGCATGGATGCACATGATGAGAACATTATTCTCCCATTATACAAGTCACTGGTTAGACCACACATGGAATATTGTGTACAGTTTTGGGCACCAGTGCACAGAAAAGACATTGTAGAGCTTGAACAGATACAAAGGCGGGCAACAAAAATAATAAAAGGACTGGGTGGACTGCAATACCCAGAAAGATTAGCAAGATTAGGGTTATTTAGTTTTGAGAAAAGACGGCTTCGGAGGGACATAATAAATATGTTTAAATTTATTAAGGGCCAATATAGAGATCTCGCTAAAGATTTATTATACCCAGGACTGTATCTAGAACAAGTGGGCATCCTCTACGTCTTGAGGAAAGAAAGTTTCTACATAAACATAGAAAGGGATTCTTTACTGTAAGAGCAGTGAGACTGTGGAACTCTCAGCCAGAGGAACTTGTCATGGTGAATTCACTAACAGAGTTCAAAAAGGGCTTGGATGCATTTCTGGAGCGTAATAATATAACAAGTTATAGTGTCTAGGATTCTGGAGAGGGGTCGTTGATCCAGGGATTTATTCTGATGCCAGATTGGAGTCGGGAAGGATTTTTTTCCCTAACATGAGGACAATTGGCTTCTATCTCATGGGGGGGGTTTTGCCTTCCTCTGGATCAACACTTTAGCATCACTTTAGCTAAATGGTCTTAACTGGATGGGCGTATGTCTTTTTTCGGCCTGACAAACTATGTAACCTCCGGGAAAAACCACTCCAGGATCATTGTAGTGAAGATGCTGGTGTTCTCAGAACAATGGACGGGCCACCTCGAGGTTCTGTGTAAATTTCTGTTAAATATGTCCCCACTTTTCCTGGTGATTTAAGGGTAATTTTTTCTGGAAATTATGTAAACAATTTTATGCAGTGTTATATAATGCATTCCTAATTACCCTCTAATCTTATAGTTGGTCAGATGATCTCATATGTTGACCGTTTTGTTTGTATGTTTTAAACCAGAATTACAAGAACGTTAATTGATTTGGATGGGCCCAACTGGAGAGAGAAACTTCCCCCAATCCCATCCGTTCCTGTGTCCACCCAGCTACAGCATCAGGAAAAGAACATGGCTGCCGCAAATAATGCCCGCTCAGAAAGTGGCACAGGTATGAGGCGATGCAGATCGTATAATGCACAAGCATATTTATTAATACTGTCTTGTAAAAGTAGACTAGACAGTCTTAAAATGTGCCACATTTATTGTAGTGTAAGATAAATCTTGCAAGTTTTAACTGTTTAGTCCAAGTTTACACCATTTATTAGTTGGCTCAATCAATCGTTTTAAAATGTTGGTGCATTTATTTACCGCATTGGGTTGCATTTTAAGCAATTTCCACTTCTCGAGAAGCTGCGTCCCATTTGTCAAACGAGGTGCAAAAGTGTCTAAAAATGCATAATAAATGTAATATAAAGCATGTACACCAGTATTTTGCCATAAATTGCATCAGAATTCTGACCCAATAGCCGTAATCAATGTGTCCTTATGTCTTCCGATTGGCATTGTCAGCGTTATCATCATCATTATGTTTTTAAACAATTTTAAAGGGATTGTCTAGTGCAGAAAAACATTTCCATGTACCATAGTGAAGAATTCACGTAACGGAGTAGGAACTCTATTCAGGATCCTCATCTGTTGCCCAAAGTGGAGAACAACTGCAATTAGTGTCTCTTGCTCGGGAGGACTTGTCCTATGCCGCATTACACAGACAGCTCATTGACTTGAATGAATATTGTGTAGTGCTTCTTTATTCCAGTGGTGGCGCTGCTGCAGGGAAATTAAAGGGGTTGTCTCACTACAAAGAATAGCTTTCAAAACGTAGGGAGCACTAAATGAAGATGTTTTCCGAATATATTGCTTTGTTCATCTTTTTTTGTTAAGGAGCTACAAGTGATGTTATCACCTTCTGAGGGCTTTCTAGTTTCCCAAGTGACCGACCTGAATACTCCTTCTCCCCTGCTGTTTGTTCTATATGATAGCCGGTAGTGATGTCATCACACAGGTCAAGGCTGGCAGTGAGAACCTGTGTGTTATCTGATCTTTCAGAAAAAAGACAGTAATTACGCTACTGTTTACATTAGCTCAGCAGCTTCTGCAGACCTCAGAGAAGGTAATTTATTTAATCTAGACTAATAAACATAATAAACAGAGAAGTCTGAATACACGGAGCTCATATGCTAATTACAGACAGCTTGACCAGGAAGTGACAGAGCAAAGCAGCATTATTTAATTCATGCATCCTATTAAAATTTGAGATGAGACAACCCCTTTAAGCACTTGCTGCCAGCTCTTATTACTCTGTGTTGTGCTTTCCACTGTTATTCCTCTTGGAAATGTATCACTGAAACTGTCAGATGGGTGTTACCAGATTTTAGATGGGTGTGTTCCTGCACACTGATTGGATAATATCAAACTGTGCAGGGACACACCTCAAATTGGTAAAACCCAGCTAACAGAATAATAATGCATTTCTTGAAGGATTTACAGAGGAACCACACAACAAAGAGAACTATGAGAAGATGCTTTCACATGAAAAGTAATCCTTGTAGTGAGACAACACCTTTAAACAAAGGGTGTGGGGTATATACGTACATGCACACATATGTATGGTATGGCTGCATTTTTAATAAACCACTTAATTCGGCATGTTATTAAACTCAGTCTGTAAAAAATAAAAATAAAGGAAGTCAGTGTCTTTATGCATTCCTATGAGACTGACTTTGACCCTCCCATAGGAATGCATACAGAGATTCACTTCTGGGTCACACAACCATGCTGGGTGTTTCAGCAAATAAAAGTGCTCATGACCCAGTAGCACTAGTGGGAAATCCTGTTTTCAGATGCAGGTAAGGAAAATTACTCGCACTACTGTGCACCTAGAACCAATTTCTAATTAACTAAATGAAAAAAAAAAGTGGTCCTTTTATTTTACCACCAATATGCTGATGAACTCTTAGGCTGCTTTCACACAGCGCAGTTTTGGTGCAGTTTTAACTGCGCTCAAATTAAACTGTCTTTATTACCAGTAAGCTTCTTTCAGTTGTGTAAATTGTTCAGAAAAGTGTTTCAAGTAAGTAATCAATTAATGTGTCTGAAGTCCTGTCGATTACAAACACACTAATTGCTTACTCACTTTCCAAACAGTTTAGCTAAGTGCAAAAAGATTGCTGGTAATAAAGGCAGTTCAGGAACCATGAACCTGAGCACGCTTCCTGTTCAGAACCACATGGTGGAGACCATTGCACTCGACAGTCCAAGGGTATGTTCACATGGCTGAGGTTTTGAAGTTCTCTATTGATTCCTATGGGGATTTTCAGTGTTGGAAAGGCTTCAAGATTGGACATGACACTTCTTTTGAAGCGCCCAGAATAGCGTCCAAAGAAGCACGGAAAACGCGCAACAAAAACGCGTAGTGTGAACTACAACGTGGTTTTATATAGGAATCAATGAAAATAAACTGGGAGCGTTTGGGAAGCTTTTTGGACACTTCGAAAAAAGTGTCCAAAAAGCTTCCAAATCATCCGAGTGAACATATCCTTAGTGTGCGCCACAAGATGCGGTGTTTTTAGAAGAACGTGATGATAAGTGCCCCCGCCGACCCCGTTCACTTTCATTATCCCTGCCGCACATACACCGGAAAGAAGTGACATGTCACGTCTTCTTTCTGCCAGCTTTTGCTACTCGACAGGGAAGACGGCATGTAATCATAGCTCTCTATGAGAGCTATGACTACTGTAATTTCCGGACATATTTTGGGATGCATTGCAGCGCAATTATGCCCTGAAATATGTCTTGAAACAAGCTATGTGAACATACCCTAAGGCTAGGTTCACACGGCTTAAAATGGTCGTATTTCAGTCTGTAATTACGCGCCGAAGTGCGCCAATTACGGGCCGAAAACGGCCCATTCATTACGGTAATTCACAGTTCTAATAGAGAACTATGGATTACGTCCATAATTGACATGTCACTTTCTAGCGGCGTATACGCGCCGCTAGCAGTGATTGTCTATGGGCCGGCGAAGTGCCGGCCCCCCGCTCACTCCCCCACTCCCGCCCCCCGTCCACACGGCGTAATTGCGGGGCGAAATTACGCCCCGCAGTTAAACCGTGTGAACCTAGCCTAAGAGTTCATTATCATATTGTTGCCAGAACTACCGTATTGGCGCCAATAGCTAATGAACATGGAAGGCTACAAGAAAAAAATATCAAGTTATGAAGTCAGTGGCCCGCCAAATTATTTGGCGGGCCGTCTGTTGTGCAGTCCTGTTGTTGATGCTGTTAGGGTATGTTCACACGGCTTATTTTCCCACATAACTGCGGGCGTATTTCGCCGTGTATTGCGCTTAATACGCAGCAAAATGCGCCCCGCAATTACGGTAATCCATAGCTCTCCTAGAGAACTATGGATTACGCCTCGTCCCCCCCGCGCGTACAATACGATCGTATTGTACGCACGGGGAGATGTGACATGTCAGTTATTCGCGCCATTCACGCTCCGCTGCCGCCCCCACCCCGCCCGTGCTATGGGAGTCGCGCTGATCAGCGCGTACTCCCAAATCACCCGGCGTATTGCGGCCGTACTGTGCGCCCCACAATTACACCGTGTGAACATACCCTTAGTGTCATTTGTCATGGACCTCACAGATCTCTGTACCATTCCTACCCCAAAGATTTCTCCGTGACTGACGGTCTGCACCATTAGCTTTTTCTTTGTTACTATCTGCACAATTTGAACCAGTATGGGCCATATGTATGAAAACTGTCTAGGTCTAAAACTCACTTTGTTGCCCATAGCAACCAAAAAGATCACTATATGAAATGAGAGGGGCGCTCTGGTTGGTTGCTATGGGCAACAAAGTGAGTTTTAGACCTAGACAGTTTTCATACATGTGGCCCTATATGTCATCTGTTCCATAGTAACTTCTCATTTTTATTTCTATTCCAGGTAAATCCACAGAGGAGAGATTCTTGTCCCTGAAACAAGAGGGGAATGACTATGTGAAGAAGTGTCAGTATAGAGAAGCCGAGAAGAAATATTCTCAGTGTCTACAGCTAAAACCGGAGGAATGTACCATGTACACCAATAGGTGAGGGCAGCATATAACATACCGCTAGCATCTGTGCAGAATTTTGTGACTCATCTAGCAACTGTTTTGTATGGTTACAAACCTCCAACGGTGGAAGGAAAAGACACGTGATGCAATGGTGTGGTGTCATCACTTCAGCCATGTTACATAGGGCAGACTTTAGGTTCATATGTTTGGTAATTATCCCAACTACCGTGGCTCTTCTGGGATAAAAGACCATGTACTATATGCAGGAATATGGAAGGTTAGATAAAAACAGCAGAGTGATTATACTGTGCTGAACACTGTTACCTTAAACCTCTGTGAGCTCAAGAATTGATACGATTTATATTTCATAATCACATAGTTGCCAACTTTTGAAAATGAAAAAGCACTTACCTCACCAAGCTCCTGCAGCACGGCCGCTCCGGACGATCTCCTCAGCGGCGCAGGGGGAAGTGAGAGCAGACGCGCGTCACTTCCCCTGCGCCGCTGACCTGTATGTACGGCACACACACTGGCGCCGGACATACAGGGGCAGGAGGGAGGAGGGTGCGATTTCCCCCCTGCCTCCTCCCTGCACAGGGGAGACTCCGGGCGGGTGAGCGGACGCTGCGGCCCGCTTCACCCGCCTTTGGGAACAGCCCGCGGGCCAGAGTAGCGCACTAGCGCTACTCTGTCGCCGCAGCCATTTAAAGAGCCCCCTGCCTGCTGGCGGCGGGAGGAATGCCAACTCCCCCCGGGAGGGCGGAGGGGACCCAAATTGCGGGACCCCCCCGCAAAAACGGGGGAGTTGGCATGTATGCTAATCATATTATGCATTCACAGGTAGTAAGACCACTGTTGGTGATGCTGCCAACAAACTGTGCGTTTGCAGAAACCTCTCAAAAGGGGTAATGTTTCTCTTTAGGCAGAGGCACCTTGTAGGGGTGTGAAGACTGATATGACTTTGTTACTCCACTGAAGCTTAAATATATTTGAAAAAGCAAACACTGAAAAAAGGCTCACCTGTCTCGGACTTGCTTTCACATACATATGATGATGCACAAGGATCCACTTTGCTGTATAGCGTCTCCTGCGGCTCACCGCCGGCCAAGCGGAAATATACTTGCACTGGAAGGGATATCCGGGCTTGACTTCCACACGGGACCCAGCCGTCCAAAAATCCCAAAGTCTCACAGTGAGCAAGGGCCATTGCCCGAAACGTGTTTGGGTGTTTCACATGGTGTGGGGTTATGCAGCTGTAGAGCTGTTTTATTATTATTATTATTTATTTTATAGCGCCATTGATACCAGGGCGCTGTACATTCGAGGGGGTTACATACATAACGAGTACAGTGATAAGTTGTAATGACAATTGGCACGACAGAGGGAGAGAGGGCTTACAATCTACAAGGAGGGGGAAAGAGACAGGAGGTGAGGGGCAGACATGTTTGTGGAGGAAGTAGTGACAACAGGTTAGTGTAGGTTATAGGCAAGCCTGAAGAAATGGGTTTTCAGGTTGCTATTGAAGGTGGTGAAAGTGGGGGAGAGTCTGACGTGTTGGGGCAGTGAGTTCCAAAGTGTGGGTGAAGCACGGGAGAAGTCTTGGAGACGGTTGTGGGAGTAGCTGATAAGGGGAGAGCAGAGGAGAAGGTCCTGTGAGGAGCGGAGAGTGCGTGAGGAGAGATATTTGGAAATTAGGGCAGAGATGTATGGAGGGAGAGGTCATGGAGAGCCTTGTAGGTCATGGATAGAAGCTTGAAATGAATTCGCTGGGCAATGGGAAGCTCCAATACGTCGCAGTCATTACGGTAATCCACAGTTCTCAGAGAGAACAGTGGATTCCGTCGCTCCTCCCCGCTCGGCAAATCCGCCGGGCGGGGAGAAAGTGACATGCACATTATCCAGGCGCAATACGCGCCGTGGATAATGCAAGTCTATGGGGCCGCGCCCCCGCACCCGCCCCTTATTCAAGCCGGAATTGCTAGCGAAATCCGGCTTGCAATTACGGCTTGAATAAGCCGTGTGAACCGGGCCTTACTGTATTTGACCCTTTCTGTGTCCCATTGCCGGTGTAATATTCACTTCACATGGCGTCCATAGAATGTCACTCCATAGGATGTGGTGATGTTACGTCTGACAAGACAGGATTTGACTGGCACCTCAGTTATGTACTGTGATATTAGATTAGTGGTGTAGGAAAGGACAGCGAAGGGGCAGTTTTCCCCGATGGCACACATTTTCGCTGAGCTCTATACACTTTCCAACTCTGCCAGACCCCAGAAGAGTACTGCCATGTACAGAAGCCTATTAGAATCTAAAAGACTGCCTGTCACAGGTGAAGCCTAATACATAGCAATACAGTATTGTATTGCTATGTATTATAAAAGCAATGAAGTAATCACATAGCCTGGTCCCATATTGGAACTATAAAAAAGTGGTAATTATGATTTGAGGAAGAGCATGTAAAAACGAGAGCCGGGGCCTGAAAATTAGGTTTGTATAAGGGGTGGAAAACTGGAGGACAGCCCCAGGCGGCAAAAACTCCAGCTGGCTACGCCACTGTGTTAGATGGATGTCGTATTACTACATAAAAGTAAATATTAATAAAAATTTATATTGGAAAGGGGTTTTGGTTGCTGTGACCCGTTCACATTATAAAGTTCTGTCAGCCAGCAGCCACTTGGGTTGATTTTAATAAAACGTAAATTAAAGGGATTTTATCGGTTGACATGTTCTTGCTCTTCAGCTAATGCTATGAGATTAAATTTGAAATCCAGGGGCGAGTCTCTCCTCCCAGCAGGCGTGTCTCTCCTGCCAGAAGGCGTGTCTCTCCTCTCAGCAGGCGTGTCTCTCCTCTCAGCAGGCGTGTCTCTCCACTCAGCAGGCGGGTCTCTCCCCTCAGCAGGCGTGTCTCTCCCCTCAGCAGGCGTGTCTCTCCCCTCAGCAGGCGTGTCTCTCCCCTCAGCAGGCGTGTCTCTCCCTCAGCAGGCGTGTCTCTCCCCTCAGCAGGCGTGTCTCTCCCTCAGAGGCGTGTCTCTCCTTCATAGCAGGCGTGTCTACTCTCCCCTCCTAGCTCGTGTCTCTCCCTCCAGGGCGGTCCTCCCCTCAGCGGCGTGTCTCTCCTCTCAGCAGGGTGTCTCCCCTCTCAGCAGGCGTGTCTCTCCCCTCAGCGGCGTGTCTCTCCCCTCACAGGCGTGTCTCCCCCCCTCACAGCGGTCTCTCCCCTCAGCAGGGGTCTCTCCCCTCCGGGCCGTTCTCTCCCCTCAGCAGGCGTGTCTCTCCCCTCGCAGGCGGTCTCCCCCCTAGCAGGGGTCCCCCCCCTCACGGGCTTCCCCTCTCCCCTCACGGGGTGTCCCCCCTCGCGGGCGTTCTCTCCTTCCCCAAGGCTTCTTTCTCTCACGGGTGTGTCTCCCCTCCAGCGGCGTTCCTCCCCTGAAGAGTTGTGACATATCATTCTGTTTTTGCGAGAAGCGGAAGGGTGTCTGTAGAGCTGTCATCTGCAGCCTCCTGCAGTGTTCTCTTGTGGCTGCAGAGCCTTGATCTCCAGGCTCCACAAGCTCCTTGCTGTGCTATACCCATGTACACACAGCCTGAACCGAGTAAGCACATGTGAGGCATGCCCCCGGCCCCCCACCCCCCCCCCTCCAACCTCTGTTATCAGGCAGGAGACTGTGTGACTGTGTTATATAGAGGGAACACAGGACATAAGACTGTGTCATATGAGGAGCTCTATGAGTTAAACAGTCAGTAATTAGCCAGATCATTCACCTTAGAGCTGGGAGATGAGTATACAGCCAGCAGCCCTTTCAGATAGCTGGTTTCACTTTCGGTTTTAACAGCTCAGAGGGGAGTAAACACAGAGTGTGCAGGCAGCCAATCACAGCGCAGGGGGCGTGTCTATGGCGGAATCCGTCCGGTGGTGTGTCCCGACTAGCCAATCACAGAAAAGGGGGCGTGTCCCGACTAGCAGCAGTAGAAATAGAAAACAGATGCACAGAAAAGCTCATATCTACTATACTAAGTGACTGAGGTAATGCAACCCAATTACAAAAGTGATTATTTTTACTGTCCCCATAATCTGAGATATGATCTTTGTAGCGATACAACCCCTTTAACAAAAAGATAGGTTAAAATTTCAGGGGTATTTATGGCATATCCACATCATGTCTCATAAAGGTCTGATAGGTTTGTATGCGCCTGTTTATTTTCCGCTTCAAGCAGGATGACTGGTTGGGGGGCTTTCCAGTTCTGAGATATGCACGACCCACAACTCTTCCATATTAAGAGCAGTCCTGTGGATATGCCATAAACGTGTTCATCTGCGGAGCGCGACTGCTGCACTGAGCAGGGGGGCAGGCTGGGACACCCCTGGCTTGGAGATAGATGCCACCAATGTACGACAATTATAACAAATCCTATGGATATGCCATAAATTCCGTTTGATGATAGACTGGCCATCATGATGAGTAACACTGTGCAGCTTAGAATTAACAACCTAGTCTTATTTCGTTTGGATTTACAGCCAGGATCACAGACTGTGTGCCTGACAAATGGCGCGTTTTAGCTGAGCCCACATTTTCTTTTGCAGAGCCCTGTGCTACTTGAAGCTGTGCCAGTATGAAGAGGCCAGGCAGGACTGTGACTGTGCCCTGAAGAGAGATGCTTCCAATATCAAAGCCTTGTACAGACGGGCTCAGGCCTACAGAGGATTAGAGGTAAATGGGGGATATTAACTAACAAAACATTACCACACGGCTGCCCCTGAATTTCTGCCACACAAGCAACTCACTTTCAAATATGGTTTAGTAATGGTCTGCTCTGCCCATTGACACTGCTGCATTCAGGGTAGTGGCAGTGACATGGGCGGGTGTGGCTGCAGAGGATTTCACACTCGTGTCGAAAAACATGTTAGTCACCTACATTATGAATACCAGAGGAATGTGCCAATAGGTGATGATCAATGACTACATGTAGCCTACTCAGATGCGTAGATAAGGGTTCAATGTGGGGAGTGGGCTCAAACATATCTGAGGCTTGTGTGTCCTGGTAGCACATATTTACAACTGCAAAGGTGTTTCCTAATTAGAGGGGTTATTAACAGGGGTGGGATTCAAATTGTTTTTTTTACAACAGGTTTCCTATTTAGCATGGTAAATCAGTGCAGTGCAGCATCCCAAACTCTTTTTTTTCTCTTATGATCAAATATACCAATTGCTATGTCAGGGCAATGGATGCCATAGATGTCTTTACCATGTTGAACTAAAGGTCCCTGTATGATCTAACAGAGGCGAGGGTATGCTGAGAGTTGCAGACCTTACAAGTGTTCACAGGACTGATGTGATGCAGTCAATGGCAGAAAACACAATGACATCCATTGACCAGAGGTGACAACTTCTCTGGAGTCCCACCTTTTCATCTCCCTCTGGTTCAGACGGTCATCACTTCTTTCGAGATACTTCTTGCCTTGGCAGAGTTGGTCGCCCAGAAATCTTTGTCTCTTCACTTTGGCAGCAGAACCTCAGCCTCTGTACCAAGACAAGCTCCTCATACTGCTACATACTATGCACCCCAAATACAACAGCTCCACTCACTGGGCTCCCAGAATACAATGATGCCACAAGCTGCACCCTCTAAAAAATAGTGTCACACACTGTCAGGCGCGATGGAAACACACAGCGGCGATCTCTCATGTGAACGCCGCTGCGTGTCTGTTATTGCCGGCAGTGATAAACGCACTGCTAATGGTTAGTTGCGTCTCTGAGTCTGTCCTGATGGACCTAGAGATGTATCAGAAAAGCGGATGTTCACACGGATGCAAGACGCCGTGTGAACATACCCTTAAAACTGTTGTCATGTTCCCTAGTTGAGCCTCAAAGTGTTCTGGTTTAAAAGGGCTGTCTTGTCTTTGTTTTAAAATCCCATTTTGTCAAAACAGTGTCCTGAAAATAAGATGACCACAGGTTGTGTGAAGAGAAGTGTCCGGCCCCAAAGAAATGTTTATATAAAATCTAAAATATGTGCATATTTTTTGTGGACTTTTAAAAAATGGATCAAATAAACTTGTAGATTTTAGATAAAGATTTCTGTGGGTTTGGTTCACCCACTTCTCTTTGGGTATCTGCTACCTAATGATCCTTCAGGTAATAAATTGCTGCATACTAGTTGTTAGCTCTCAAACACTGGAATAACCACATGTCATCCCACTGCTGGGACCCCAGCGATCAGTCAACACAGCAGCAAGTGGTTCATTTCCCTACACCACCATCATGGTAGTAATGAGGCTTTGTATGGTGCCCACTGAAGTCAATAGGCTGCCCATGCAATGTGTGGACATGCCTGTTTCGGAGTGACCTGGTGTTGTTCTTACCTGGTGCTGGTTGGAGTTGAAAATCCAATCTATCAGTTTTTTAGAGTTCTTCTGTTTCTCCATTTTAGAAATACAAAGATTGTGCCGGTGATCTCAGAAATCTTCTCTCACTTGATCCAAACGTCACAGAAGCAAAAACGCTACTGACAGAAATCACACCCTTCCTATCAACCGATGGAGAGAAGAAGCAAAGGAAGAAGATCCTGATAGAAGAGGTATAGAAGAGCTTGTTATTGTGTCTTAAGCGATGATGTGGATGATGGGACTACTCCGTGCCAGGCATAACCGAGTCTATATGAAGTCTACGATTGTGATAGAACACATCCGTCACACAATAGTGGTCTCAGAAATCAAATGCTTTGCTTTGTGCTTTACCTTTTCTGTTGCTTTTATTTGCTCTGTGCAGTCTAAGAGAAATTTCAAACTGGAAGCCATCATAAGTTGCTGTTAATAGACCTTGCATTCCTCTGTTAGCATATGTAGCACTTTGGGTGTAAGAAGGTCTCCTGCTGTAAGTGAGCTGTGAGCCTGATCAGCATATTAATACCATAATAACAACTTAAGGGGGTTTTCTCATCACGCTGTTTCACTGAGTTTTAGCAGTTTTGCACTCTCTGCCTCTTCAGGCTGTGGGTGGTTCTACAGCATATTCAACCTCTAGGGAGTTCAGGAGATTATCTCTAGCAAGATTACAGATAAAGCCATGCTTTTCAGTCCTCACAGCCCTTGTACCTTTTGTTTAGTGAAGTTAATCTTGTTAGATGTAATTAGTTTGCTGGGACCTCAGTCCATCAGTGGGGTGACCTCACTCTCTCTTCTCATCTAATCAGATAAGAGATGTCTGTGTGGTATGCAGGGAACCACAGAAACGCTTTTATCTCAGAACTAAAGTAAAAATATATTGACCAATGTATTTATAAAAAGTCTTCATTTAACTGTCCCTTTATGTTGAAAGCTAATCTTTCTGCCACTCGGTTATTCTAAATTTGTTTGGCCCTTTTTTATGATACATTAGGCTTAATTTTTTTTTTTTAACGTATAAGGGAAAATATTAAAAAAGTTTTACATTTTTTTTATAAAGTTTTTTAACAACCCCCTGTACTTACTGCAGAGCTGATCTGAGTTTGATAAGACCCAGAATCATCTGCACCTACCAAGCCCCAGCAGTTACATGACCGCCGGCGCCAGGAGGCTTTCTGCATATCTATATGTACAGCAATCAGCAAGGCAGGGACTGTAATAAACTGGCTCTGCCTTCTGAGTGGAGAGCCCAGCTAACACCTACAGCCAACTCTCCACTTACAGAGCTTCACCATTTGTATACAGCTGCGATCTCTGTACAGATGTTCTGTAAATTAAACAGCCACCGTCTGGGTGTTTAAAGGCAGTGGGGGGGTCAGCAAGACTGTAATATTAATGGCCTGATTGAAGGGGTACAGTACTTTTTTGAATGACCCATCCCCTTGATTGTTTACCAAGCACAGTGCCTTACCTCTCTCAGTGGTGGTACCTGTTACTGCAGCTCTGTTTCAGCTCAGTTCTATTCATGTGAATAAGGGTGCGTCCACACGGCAGTATGCAAATACCGGCCGGATTCTGATTAAAGAATCCGGCTGGTATTTTGCCATCTTTTCCGTGGTTTTGGGGGATGGTTATTTCCATGGTTTGCAGATTTGCCCGTCCCCCTTAACTGCTGAGATGTTCATGTTCCGCTCAAAAACCAGGCGGAAGAATGAACATGTTCTACGTTTTTCGGAGCACCGGCGGTGTAAAAAAGCGTCCGGCAGAAAATACGTTCAGTGAGGACTGCTGAATGGATTTTCTATTAAAGTCTATCAGGATGGTTGACAGTCGGTTTACAGACTGTGTTTTCAAATCCGAAAATCCTGCCGTGGGGACAAACCCTGAGGCTATGTTCACACGGTGTAATTTACGCGCGTATTTGCGCTCTAATAAGGGCGAGATGCGCGCCGAAATTACGGTAATCCGTAGTTCGCGTAGAGAACTATGGATTACGCCTCCTCTCCCCGCTCGCACAATACGATCGTATTGTATGCGCGGGGAGATAAGTGACATGTCAATTATTTGCGGCGAATATGCGACGCGACTAATGCATGTCTATGGGGCCGGCAGGAGTACATGCGTATTAGCGCGAGCTCCCGAAACACACGATGTACTGTGGCATGTACTGTGTGAACATACCCTAAGAATGACCAGAAACAGCTGCTATATAATGTATAAAGCTATGGCTGGTTAGCAATGAAGGTGACGTAGTTATCAGAACAGTGCTATGGCTTGTTCAGTTAGTTGATTTGTGAAGGTGCCAGAAGTCAGACCCTGGATAACTCGTTCATTGCTGACTATCTGTCTTGCTATTAACACATTGGATATACCCAAGCCAAAATTAGAATAAAAGAAAGCCTTCATAAGGTCTGTAAATGGCATCTAACCTGCTTGTTGATGGTTTCTGTAGTACGCTGATGTAGACACATGCTTGTGCATTTTTTGCATTTCATGTCGATATCCAGCAGCTTCAGCTACCAGCAGGTACTGTTGGAAACTACAGGCAGTCAGCAGTCTCATTCAGGAAAAATTTAATTGGTTTCCATGTAATGTATGGTCTTGTCAAACCCGGCAAAGCAGGAGCTGCTCTGTGCAGGAACTATTAGGCCTCGTTCACACGGCTTATTTTGCCGCGTTTTTTGCCGACGGATTGAAAGATCGTCAATCCGTCGGCAAATCAGTCAGAAATAAGTAACAGCCTATTTTCTATTGATTTCAATAGAAAATACGGCTCACTGCACATCGTGGCAGCAGCAGCGCGCAAAGCTATCCTGCAGGTATGGCTTCAGCCCGTGAGTCCCACCCTGGACTTATTTAAAAGTAAACTTGATTTCCTAATGCGCAATGGATTGGGTAGAGGCCCGCCTTGCAGAAAGAAAAAAGGGTTGAGGAAGTTTCTTTGAGCTGTGGGAAGGATACATAAAACACTTTGCCGAGGGATACTAAGGGTAATATAAAGCGCTGTTTTGAGCCAATTTTAATGGTACCGGGGTAGGCAACATGGCGGGTGCTGATCCAATAGATTTGCCGACAGAAGGTGGTTCTTAAGCGAGAATTATAGGCTTCACTGGAATCTGCTCGTAGAAGATACAAAAATCATAGATGCTGGGATGGTAATATAGTGGCTTGCGGGAGCAAAACGCGCCCGTTACATGTACTGGCGGGAAGGGGGGAGCCGCGCACCTGAGCTAACGTTAAAAAAAAAAAAAAAAAGGGAGATGAGACACACCACAGACTTAGAAGTTTATAGGATTTGATTTATTGTTGTTTTTACACAGTCGTAACTGAGCTGTAATGATACTGGCAATTTGATATGCAAAAGACTGTGTGATGTTTACTATGTGTTTTTGTTTGTTAGAAATTGGCAATAACAGAAAAATAAAAAATAGCATTGTCCTTGCTAAAATGATCATATTGTATTTTTGATATATTTGTACTGGAAAAATTTTATGATACTATTTGTAACTGCTGCTTCCATTTTGTATGTGTCAAGGACTGATGTTAATAAAAACAATTTAAAAAAAAAAAAAAAGAAAATACGGCTCGTCGTTCACACGACGCGTATTTCCGTGCCGGATTGCCGCCGCGGATTGACGACGGCAATCCGGACGGAAAAACAATGTGCATGTCAATTATTTCCGGACGGATCACCACCTACAAAAGATTGGAGATGGTGAATCCGTCGGGAAATCGGTTACAAATACGTGCCACACTTAGTGGCACTTATTTGCAACTGATTTTCAACTGATTTCAGAACGTATTTACCATCGGCAATCCGTTGTAAATACGTTCTGAAATAAGCCGTGTGAACATAGCCTTAGGGTATGTTCACACAATGTATTTTGAAGCGTAAATGTACTCTTCAAAATGGGCTTCAGAATCCTCTTCCAAAAATGCCTGATTAGAATCGTATTTTGTAAAGTGTGGAGCATTTTTTGGAGGCATTTATGCGCTAAAGATTTCATTCACGTAAACGTTTCAAGAATTGACCAGGCACTTCAATACTGTATATGCGAATAAAATCGTCCCAAAATAGGCGCCACAAATACGCTTGTAAAATACGTATTGTGTTAATGACAACTTGTATTTTACATTGGAATCACAAAGAGGCGTTTAGAACATTGTTTGAAGCTTATTTTGAGGCGAAACACAAAACACGCCCTACAATAAGCACAAAAATAATGAACTGTGACCCAGTGGAAACATAGAAGACTGATGGCAGAAAAAGCCAGCGTGATCTAGTCTACCCCTATATTATCTCCTGTGTTTTTTCATCTCCGGCTACACACTGAAATGAATCGGCAGCACTTTGAAGACGCCAGGAGAAAGATAAAAACTGAATATGTGGGTTATTTCTTAGTGCATTACTGCTACAACTAGAAAATACTAATGCATATTTTGATCAAACTGTGAGAGCCCATCCACCAATGGCAAGGTAGCCTTAGTTCAGATAGAGACCTACTCTATACAATCTCATCTTTCTCTGTCCTTTTCCAGGCCTCCATACTTATTGAGGCAACCTTGCTGTTAGTAGATGGGACTTCACAGTTTGATCAAAATATGCACTAATAGCCTCAGATTTTCATATATACTAAATGTAGCAGCAATGTACTTTGAAAAAAATTCATATATACCCAGGATGTTCATATAGTCTTTCGCGGGTGCAAAGTACACACACAGCGTCGTTTCGTCTGTTTCTTAGGCGTTGCTTTGCAGCCATGGCAGTGGGCACCTGCAACATCTAGGTCACATTTTTGGAAGTGCTGACCCTTTATGTCCTCCTTCCCTTGGGATAAGTACACACTTATCCCAGGCAGGTTAACAGTCATTACATGTCTGATATTCTCCATCTCTTCAACTGTCTGGAATTTGTACACACACACACACATACAATTCCTCCTTACCGACACATAACCACGTTAGTATTAGAATTAATTTGTCTCTAACAAAAGTGTATCACAGGGATGAAGAAGTCCATGTAAAACTTGGAACAGATGACATAGGTGTCAGCGCTGTCCTTTGGGTAATATCATGGCTACCAATGATGAGGCGAGCGTAGGTCCGTCAACGTCGAACGTGTTAGCTGATCCACACAACTTGCGCGCGCGTGAGTCTCTGCACACAATGTCTCAATACACAACTCGGGAATGACCTTAAAAGCAGTTTAATACCTCCTGAATGATTCCAGGCTGAAAATAGCAAGGGAGTCCTGCCATTTCCAGCTTGTGCCCATGCGAGTCTCTTGTGAGGTTACTTAGACGGTCACTGACACTCACTGATCTTTCGTAATTCACATGACTGGGATCTCTCGCACAGACAAGCAATCTGGGAATGAGGTCTGATCCCTGGTTTATGGCCGACACCTCTACAGCTTCTGCAGGCTCTGTGCTTGCTATGCAGTAGCCTGATCTGTCGGGTTCTGTGCAGGTAACTCCACTAGTTGTACATAGACTAGAGGAAATACTTTGTGAATTATTATTCATTGTGGGTTTTTTTTTTTTTTTGAAGGTGGATGAAGAGAATCACAATAAAGTCAATGGACACGAAGATAACGAGTCATTGAGGAAGACGCAAAGTCCTCACATCACAAAGCCTAATAACGCCCTAGAGTTTTGAACAGTCTCACTTAAATGTAGCTAGAGCCGTGAAAAGAACTGGAAAGATTATGTGCCCAGGCTTTTTACTGTCCGCCATAAGACCCAATGGACTTACCAAACTGATACCACGCAACAAGGCAGACTCAGAGACTCTCCTGCTTATTGTACAGTCGCTAAAGCACCATGTCCTGGAGAAGAGCCCTGCCCTGGTGTACCAGCACCTAGCACACCTCAGCTCAGCAGAGCGATTTTCGGTAAGAGACACCTAATGATATGTTGTGTTATAGACCGATAACTGTTCCACTTTGGTATTGCAGGTAAGAAATAGAACAACAAATGTATTAGGCCCCCACTCACGCTGACAATGAAGACTTTCATTTTAAAGGGGCTTTACCACGATGTAATGTTGATGTGGGATTCTCCAAAATAGGTTTCTTTAACCCCTTACCGCCGACCAGTTTTGTCCTCCTCAGACAGAGCCCTATTTTTGAAAGTCTTTCAAGTGTCACTTTATGTTGAGAATCACAATAAGACACATAAACCAATCCAATGGATTCATAGGAAAAGATAAACCCCTCTGTGACACAATGTGCTTAAAAGATAGTGAAAAATTAAAGGTCCAAAAAATGATTGATTAATATGAGAGTAAAAAACACACAAAATCGTGAAAAAATATAAAATTATACCATTAGAAAAACTACAAAAATATCTGCATGTAAGACAGATAGTATATTCCACCAAAATTAGTTTATAACTGGCATCTACCCTATGGTCTGCTGAATTTTGGCATCATTTTAATGAATGGCTTTTTTTTTTTTACGACATTAGGGGGCTTATAAATTTATAGAAATTTTCAGATAATTTTAACAAAAAATTGAGCAATATACATTTTTGAGAGAACCAGTCCGTTCAAACGTGATTTAGATTGCCATGATATGTTCTATACCCCCATAAATGCCCTCAACTAATAAACTACACCCCTATAAAGTATTCAAAACCGCATTATAGGAAGTTGTAAATAACCCATTAGGTGTTTTCACAGGAATAAAAGCAAAGTGGAAGTGAACATTTCAAAATTTCACTTTTTTGCAAGGATTTTAAATTTTTATACCATTGGTTTCACAATAAACGGTAAAATGTTGATCAGGGAAATACAACATAATAATGATTCCCCAGATTCTGCACGTTTCAGAGATATCCCATATGTGGCCCCTATGCCTTATTTTGGCTCAACCACAAGCCCCAGAATAGGAGGAGCACCTACTGTACTCTGGAGTCTCATTTTTCCATTACCATTTTATAATTAGGGGCCCTTCAGGTTTGCGTGACACCCCAAAGTTCCAAAACATAATAAACGCCCCTAAAATACGCCCATAGTTGAAATACACCCCTTAGGAATATATCCAGGTGTGTAGTCTAGCATATCGACCCACAGGTGTGGACACAAAAAATATTAGCTTAGGCTGTGAAAAGTGCAAACAATTTTTTTTCAATAATCAGTCAATTTTTTTAGCTGAAAATGTTTAATTTTTACAATGAATCCCAGGTAAAAAAGCACCCAAAACCTTGTTACCCAATTACTTCCAATTCCGGCAATAACCCACATGTGGGTGTAATCTGCTGTTTTGGCGCATGAGCAGGGGTATAAGGGAAGGGAGCCAGCACTTGGGCATTTTGGAATGCAGATTTTGGTGGGGCCTTGTCACATATACACAGCCCCACAATGTACCAGAACAGGTAAACCTTCCATAGTCACCCCATATTGGGATTCAGCACGCCTCATAGATTTCCCCCTTTCATCTAGGGGTGTATTGTAACATTGGGTGCACAGGTGTTACAAAGTTGCTTTTTTTAGCACATTGGGCAATGAAAATGAGGGAAAAACGCAAATTCCGCCATTGTTTATTGAGCTTCAATTTTTTACAGCTTTCGCCGTTGCAGTGGTAAATGACAGGATAATCTACAATGGGGGTCGTTACAATTTGCAATGGTATAGATTTTAAAAGTTTTTTATGTTTTTTTTTTTTTTTTTTTTTTTTTTTTTTTGTTTTTTTAAATTTATTAATTTTATTTTTTTTTTTTTTTTTTAAATAAAATTATTACTTTTACCAATAGAAATAGGTCTATAAAATAATTGGCGTTTTTATGTTGTTCCTGTTCTGATAGCCATAACGTTATCAGTTTTACTGTATACGGAGATGATTCTGGCTTGTTTTATGTGGGATGAGATTTAATGTTTTTATTAGTACCATTATGGGGGGCATATGCCGCTTTGATCACTCTTTTATTAAGGTTTTTTGTGAGGCATATTTTGAACATAATAACAGCTTCCTGGTAGTGGTTTTTATTTTTTATTTTTTTAACAGCGTCACCGTGCAAGTATAACTGACATACTAGTATTACTCATCAGGTCGAGTACGATTACATCGATATCCAAATTGTATATTTTTTTAATGTTTAACTGCTTTTACACAATTAAACACTTTATTCAAAAAGGAAAACACGTTTTTTGCATCAGCCATAGTCTGAGAGCCATAACTTTATTTTATTTTTCTGTGTACGAGCTGTGTCGGGGCTTGTTTTTTTTTGCGGGAAGAGTTGACGTTTTTATTGGAAAAATTTTTGGGGACATAAGAAAATTTTTGATCAGTTTTAAATCCTTTTTTGGAAGCAGGGTGGAAGAAAATACTGCAATCCTAGTAGTGTTTTTTATTTTTATTTTTAAAGCGCTCCTGGCAGTATCCTTGACCAGTTAGCTTTACTCTCTTGGTCGAAACTAAAAAGGCGAAACCCCAAAAAAAATAGAATAATAATAAAAATATAGAATCACTTTAAAAAAAAAACAAGTGTTTTGTTTTTATTGTGTTAACTAATATTTATGCAACGCATTCATCAGAGACCCTGACCTTTACTTGATTTTCCATAAGTACAGAGACGTTGTATGACATTTTTTTATGCGGGATTAACTAAGTTTAATATTGATACAAACTTTGGCGAACTTAATGAATTTTTTCGCTTTTTAATTCAAATTTATGTGCTCAGGATGTACAAAAATCGCAATTCTGTGACTGTTTTTTATGTTTTTGTTTTTTATGGCGTTCCACCGTACGGGTTATTTAACAATGACAGATTTATCCGGGTGTGTCGTTACGCCACGCGGCGAACCAAATAAGTACTTTTATTTATTTTTGATCTTTTTTTGGGGCCGATTGGCGTTTTGTAAAGGTGAAAAGGGCGGTGAACGTGTTTTTTATTTTAATTTTTATGTGTTTGTGTTTTAGATTTTTTTTTCACCTTTTGACATTTATTTTAACTTTTTTTCACTTTTTTTTTTTTTTATTCACTTTTTCTTTCTAACAGCAATCATCAGATTGCTGTTAGAATGCAGACCAGTGCACAGTATCAATTACTGTGTACTGGTTGCCATGAAACGCCTGTCACCTATGCCCACAATGCATGGCGCATGGTGACGTCCACTGATGACCCCAGGGAAGTGCCCGTTCACTTTCCGAGACATCAGACAGGGGATCGGTCCGCACTACAGTGCGGCAGCCGACGGGAGCAGGCATGATGAGCAACACTCCTCCTGCCTGCGCTTTATTATCGCAGCCATGACAGGCTGCGTAATGAAAGCGGTAATCACCCGCGCCGGAGCCCCTCCGGCCGGGGGTGATACAGCAGCGGCCTAGCGGTAATTTACCGCTGGTCCCATGTTGACGATCGCGCGTTGCTCACCCGCAAGCCCCGCGCGATCCAGGGCCGTTATGGATACGTCCATTTGCGGGAAGTCACTTCCTCGCTAGGGCGTATCCATACGCCCTATGGTCGGGAAAGGGGTTTTAATCACTTTTTCTAAATAATATGTGATTACAAAAGTGAAGCCTGTGGGACACAGCAATGTTAGTCCCCCTTATTTTCCTGAAAGTTTACATTAGACAAGACTAGATCTGACAAAGCTGATCTGACCCGCGCTGTGTGTTTTGCCACTTCTTATCTGAATGACAGGGAACATGATGGAACTTTGCAAGGGGCTGGGGAGAAAGTGCAGTGTATGAGGTTGGTCTGCTGTATTGAAATCCACTGGTTGTAATGTAATTATTTTGAGTGAACATCGCAGACGCTCCCTTCTCCTTGCTCACTGCCTCACCCCCCTCCTCTCACACCCTGCAGCCGTTCATGACTCGGCATGCTTTGTTTATATTCTCTCCTGAGCAGATAAGAGGTAAGGAACTCACTTCGTGGCAAAACCCCTTTAAGCATCAGTTTGGCCCACCATCCAGATTTTGGTAAATGAGGCCCAGTGGGCCAAGTCAATGTGTTTATGCCGGTTTTCTGGTGTTAGTACATCAGGAATATGAAACTCTAAATAAATACCATGCGCGACATGTATGAACGGGGCTGCGCCAGTTTTCAGGCTGAAAAGACGCCAGACTTCTGCGCAGCCCCGTTCATACATGTCGCCCATGGTGTTTATTCATTCTGCCGTCTTTTCTGGCGCAGCCCCGTTCATACATGTCGCCCATGGTGTTTATTCATTCTGGCGTCTTTTCTGGCGCAGCCCTGTTCGCTATAATTTTAAAGAGGCGCACTCCAATATCAGGTTCATTACAGGTGATTTAAAAGTGGTTTTCCTGAGCCAGAAGTGTCGCCTTGTACCTAGAAAGCGCTAAATCTATGACCTGCAGTTCATAGATTCAAGCACATTCTATGCTACTAATATGTGCAAAAAAATGGTGCCTGGATGCCAAAAATCATACATGTCGCCCCATATGTTGTTTGGTGGACGGCACATCACGCTTTCTTACTGTGTTCTGTAGGCATTGCCCATTGGTATGGAATTACACATTCGAGTCACCTTATGACTAGCATGTAGCTCATGAATGAAGTCATGTGTGGTGACTTGGCTTGATGGGTATATAAGGAGTGCGATAGGCTGTCTGCACACATATTCTGCATTACTGCCATTGACCCAAGGCGCAATTGCAAAATGGAGATCAGACGAGTAATGGTCTTTCAGGCCAGGCGATCTATATGTACACCCATATTATTTCTGAAACCGTGCAGTTTTTGAACTGGTTGCATGCTGCTGTTGAAAGGGTATAGCAGCTGGACAAATGGTGCAATTGTGAATAAACGATGTGCAGACCGTGAAGCACCACAAGTCATTCATGTGAGAGGTGAGCGATAGCTCCACAGGTGCCTGAGGGAAGACTGACATGCTTCTCTCGCTAGCAGCTCAACGCCACCTGACCAGCACTACAGAAGGGTGTTTCTGAAGCTACTCGGACACAGGCGGGTGTCACTGCACCTCTACTAATGAGGTTGCATAAGTAGAAATGGCTTCAACTTTCACAGCAAAGGGGTTGCCCTTCCTCAAGAAATCACGCGTAGAGAGCAGCTGGTGAGTCGTGTGGCAGCCTTCCGGTCTGGGGAATGTTTTTGTGGCATTCTCTGGGCTTGTCCATGTGGAAGGTACTCTCCACTGATTTGGGTAGGAATCCATCTTTGTAAATCATGTACACCCATACATGCTGATTGTCTTCTCTGGTGTAGAGGGGATCTTCTAGCAAAACAATGTGACATGGTTGTTCAAGACTTCCAGGTACTACCCCAGTCCTCTAATTCCCAAGACTTGAACCTAATTGAGCATCTGTGGAAGCACCTTGATTATCCAGCAGCTGAGGGATGCAGTCGGCTCCAGATACCTGTGACCACCTACCAGGACCTTACTGAGTCACTCCCCGCCCGTCTAGCTGTTGTCCATGCTGCATATTGCAGTTACTCTGGATATTAGTGGTAGAAAGGGAAATGCAACAAAATGAGCAGCATAGGGCAGTATACAATCCCGCCGAAGCAGGTGCAAATAACTAATTAACAGCTACTCCCACACCCATCCACTGACTAGTAAGAAACTACACATTAGAGAAGGACCAGTTCACACCAGTATGCAGAAAAGCCACAATAAAACACGGGACACTGCACAAATGAAAACATTACTGAGGGAGGGGGCGGGGGCCATGGGGGGGGGGACGGGCGGCCGGCCTTGGACCAACCTGGGTGCAGGTGGGGAGGTGTGATTGCTAGTACCACAAGAGTATATCAAGGGTGCCAATTATACAATCACATATGGTGCACCATGCTGGCTTACAACCAATTGATAACCCACTACTATTCAATTGTGCGGGCTGCCCAGCACATTACAAGTGTCCAGCACAAAATACTGACACCCTTTGCTCCCCGGTATCACAGGGCAGTACTACATACAGGAAAATATCAAATATGAGGTACTAGTTGGACACTTGAAATGTGCTGGACTGCCCACGCAGTTGAATAGTAGAGGGGTTATCAATTGGTTGTAAGCCAGCATGGTGCACCGTACATGATTGTATAACTGGCACCCTTAAATAGTCTTGTGGTACTATCACCCGCTCCTCCCTCCATGGAATGTAAGTGTATGGGAGATCAGTATTTTTGCATTTATATAATCTCCCCAGTGTTGTACTATGGCTTGTCTTCACTTCTCAATTATCTAATGTGCATTTCCTTACTAGTCGGCTGCCCCCTTACTGGATGGGTGTAGGAGCAGCTGGTTATTAGTTACCTGCACCTGCTAAATTTTTCCCAGGTAGCACTGGCAGAGCTGTCTTAGCAGCATTATGGGCCCCTGGGCATAGCAGTACAGTGGCCCCATGCCCACCAGGGCATACCTTGAGCCACCCCCCAAACATGACACCACATGAGGCCATGCCTCTAACCCACCCCTGAACCACATATAATATCATCACTTTCATCCCCTACGTAGGGACAAACCGCTGATGTCTTGTAGGAAGCCTGCCTGAAAACAAATTGGCAGGGAAGGGAGCCGATGGCTCCCTGTTCCACCATGGTTTTTACATGTCGCATGTCCTAAGAGTACACAAACGGCTGAATAAGCAGTGCCGACCAAGGGCCTATGTCCGCACCACTTGGGGCCCCTATACTTGTGGGCCCCCGGGCAGCTAACTGCCTAGTGTGCCCGATGGAAAAGATGGCCCTGAGCACTGGGGCTGATATTGCCTCCTACTGGGATTAGTTCCTAGTCATTGAGCTGTACGTATGGCCTTACGCTTGCGCTTACTGGGAGTCATGGCACACTTGGACAATGCCTTGGAGTGGATCATGACCACCTATAGCAAACCACAAGTCTGTGTATACCATAACCTAGGCTGATGGGTAAGCTCTTTGGTTCTGTCTATGCCATTTCCAGACATGGTGCCTTTTCCTGAATACACTGTAATCTTCTTTGCAGGTCGTGCTCTTACTCCTCAGCAATGATGAAAAAGACCAAGTCCAAAGTGTCCTCACGAGTCTGTCAGAAATGGAGGATGAGGACTTTGACCAAGCAGCCATTTCCAACCTCACAAAGAAATATGGACTCTGAGCTCCTGAACCTGAGGGTTATGTGCACGGTTTGATTGATATTATCATTAGGGGACGATAAACTATGCAAATTGTACTATATCAGCTGACCTATGCAGCATGACTGTAAATGTACTCTTCATTCTCACGCCGCCTCCCATCCTGAATGAGAGGAGAATCAGTGTATGAAATAATTTCATCTGCCCATTACGGGCCATTCAACTGCCCCTCTGCACAGTTTCCTAATGATTTTTTTATGACTCGTATCTGATGATTATGACTTCCAATTACCCCGCCAGCATCCTACATGTAGGCCGCAGTCAGTGCTGTGCCGTACTTGCCCATAAAACAACAATAAATGTGGTCAGTGCATGGTGTGGCGGCACAATCATCCCGATGCAATGTGTAGTCATTTGTCTTTCCCAACTCCCCAGTAAATGCATTGCCATGTACTTCTGGCTGCCTTAACACTTGTTCCAGCTGCATGGGAAACGCACTGTTTTTTCGTATGTATTCATATGCGTTCTACCTCAGATATAAACCCACGTGTATACAGATCCTCACTGGATATCGTATCCTCCTCCACTGCAATCACATATATTTACAGATCCGGTTTAATATTTAAGGTTATTTGCTGTGAGGTTGAATTTATTTGTACAAACTATAGTAATGTTGATGTAGAACATGAATAAATGATTGGTTTACATCCTGTCAGTCCTCTTCGCCCCTTTTCACCCTGAAGCTTAAGACCTGAGTTTACTGCAGCAGGCATGTTGCCTGGGACCTGTTCCCTGAAAACGCCATTGAAATATTAGGGTTGCTAAGCAGCTTCCCCATCAACCAGACCGTCATAGGAATACATTTAGGATTAAAGGGGTTGTCTCATCTCAAAGTTTCATAGGATGCATGAATGAAATAATTCTGCTTTGCTCTGTCACTTCCTGCTCAAGCTGTCTGTAATTAGCATATGAGCTCCTTGTATTCAGACTTCTGCTAATTAGATAAATCTCATGCTGTCAGGACCAGGGAAGCTTCTGAGTTAAAGTAAACAGTAATAATTTTGGTCTTTTGTCTGAAAGATCAGATAACAAACAAGCTCTCACTGTCTGGAGTTCTGTGCTGCCGCGACCTGTGTGATGACCTCACTCCCTGCTATCAGATAGAACAAACAGCAGGGAGGGGGGAGTACACAGGTCGGTCACTTTGGAAACCAGAAAGCCCTCAGAAGGTGATAAAATCACTTGTAGCTCCTTAAAGGGAATGTGTCATCAAAAAATGACTTATTGATTAACTCACATTTTTATGGTAAACACATTTTGTAGGAATTTTTGGTTATGTTTTTTTTAATTCTCCAGATCACTTTCAATATTTTTTTTAATAATTCTTAAGCCCTGCAGTTTTCACTTTGGCCACTAGGCCTAATAATCGTCTGACACTTCCTGTTCTGTTTAGAGAGCTTTTCAGCAGTGTGCTCACTATCAGTAACAGCAGGGTCAGGCTGAAAGGAGACACCATTGTGTACAGATAACACAGAATCCTCCAGTCACAAGAGGAGACGTCACAGCTCCCCCTCTCCCTTCCCTTCACAGTGAAAACTCTACTATAGACATCTATGGGACAGAAACTGTCTTAAGAATCCTATGTGCATGAAGCTGCTGTAAAGTATCTCTCTGACTGCTGTTAAAGCAGCAGTGCAAGCAAGAATGTCTTCCCCACAATCATATATAGATGGCCGAATAGAGAAATCTACAATCAGGAAATAAAAACGACTGAGAGGAAAAGCATATGGATCAGGGGCTTGATTTAATAAGTAAAAAAAAAAAAAATATGGCGACAGATTCCCTTTAACAAAAAAAATGAACAAAGCAATATATTTGGAAAATGTCTTCATTTAGTGTTCCCTACATGTTGAAAGCTATTCTTTGTAGCGAGACAACCCCTTTAAGTTTAAGACCTTGTTCAATAATTTCTTTGCCTTGAAATACATTTTTGCTGGATACAACTTGCAGCGTAGCCATAGGCTGCAATAGACCAATACATTGGGCCTCATTTACACCTGTATATGTTTTATTTGTGGGACACTGTAGTAGAAGTAGTAGTACTATAGTTCTATCCCACATATAAATTTAGTGCAAGACAGACCAAAAGCAGTGAAACAGTCTACATTTGGGTTGTGCCGAAATTTAAGTCTGAATACCTTTTTAGTGGTCAGTGCACGTATATGCATTTTAAATAAGGCCTAAATCTTTTAATTTTGGGGTGCTCCCATGATGCACTTTGATGCCATACTGATAGGATAAGTGTGTGTCCCACCTCTGGGACCTGCACCCATCTTGGAAATGGGCGCCCAAAAGTCTCGACTCAGGTTGTAGCACCTGTTGCGCTTGGTCACGACTCCCTATTCTGTTCTGTGGGAGTTTTGAGTACGGCCAAACACACCACTCCCCTGTACTGGGAACTCCCATAGAACTGAATAGAGAGTCTTGTGCAACATGACCGGGTCTCCATTCTTAGTTGAGACTTTCAAGTCCCTGTTTCCATGATAAGTGCAGGTCACAGAGGTGGCCGACCAATCACACTGTGATGGGAACACTCATTTAATTGCAGAAACCTGAATCAAATTCAGGAGAGGAGTTGGCTTCTCCATGAGCGGGTTGGTAGATGTGACCAGTATTTGGCTGCTCTGGTAGCAAAAAGAACTGTCCCAAAAATTTGCCAGAAAGTGAATACACTTCTAGAGTTATTCGGACAAGGCATTCTTAACGTGTGTAAATCCAGTCTCTGATTTAAACCATATAATGCCATATGGGGGGGACACATGTTTTTGCCATCTCTGAGCCCCCTCAGTCTTGCAGTAGAGCAGAGAACAATCACATGACACTTCCCTGCAAATCATGCATTTGGAGTGTGACTGGAGCGACCGTAGTAGAACATCTATACAGTGTTTAGAGAGACTGATGCTTTGATAATTAGATAATAAGTTAGGACACAGTCTTTAATTAGCCCGTGTTAATAGCAAAGTACAGTGAATAGGACCAGGATGTATGACATAGGGTGGCATCCATGTGGCACATGGACCTGGCACATACCTTTTCTGCTATGAGGCCACATTGTCCTGCTAATTCCAAGGGCTGCAGAAAAACTAAAAGGAGGCATTTCCTCCCGAGCCACGGCATAACCAGAAATATAGGCCACAAATGTTTGATAGTTGCAGGCTCCACTTTCAGGGCTCCCATCTCTTAGGAGAATGGGGTCTCCTGCACCTCTAGTCTGCACTCCAGAGACATGCATGGCACTCTCCCCACTGATCATTATGGCCGTTGTAGTAACAGCCTAGCTCCCATAAACTACAATAGAAAGCTCCACATACACAGCCACCTCTATGGCTCATATCTGGAGTGCCAAACAGTGATTAAGGGACCCCATTCCTCTAGAGATGGGGCACTATTGTACTTCCCCATTCCTGCTCTCATGCTGTGTGTCACTCCTCTTCTGTCTGACATAGAAACATCTGAGCAGCCACAGATAAGACATTCTGTGTGCTGGAGGCGGCAGCGAAGGCCATTGCGAGGCCATGTGTGACCCCTGTGCTGCAGGTTGCGCCCCCCTCCTCCCCACCCCCAGCTGTACAGGGAGGTAAGTAAGTATGCATCATAGAACTGACCACATGATGGCGACATTCATTACAAAAATATGAACTGCTGTAACAACATGCAGAAGGGGATTGCTTTACACTCTGCCATAATGATACCCTCACAGCTTGGCCTCTGTGTCCTCTTCCAGAACCATCATAACATCCTTCTACGTATTCTGTAGCATCTGCAGCTATGAACCTCACAAACATCAAGAGGCCAATCAATAGAGATCTGCAGACTGGACTGGAGAATAGTGGCACTAGAATGACAACACAGCCCAATGTATTCTCAGCAACACCTGGGTAGTATCCCCAACATTACTTACAGTTACATGATTTTTTTAGAAGAAGAAAATTGGAATGTTTAATGCCACATTTTTTAGACTACAAATGCAGTAACAGTCTATCAATCTGGCACAGTGTGCATAGGAAATCCCAATAATCTGGCATAGCACCAGGATAGTTTTGGCAGATTGTCATGTAGATTGTGGTTCCCCGCTCCCCATATTCTCCTCTGATGCGACATACTGTGTATATATTGGACCTTGTACATCAGCACCAACGATACCAGCTTTGCAGATGTGTGCACGTGTGTAATATAATATATAAATATATATATTTATTTATATGTGTGTGTGTATGTGCGTGTAGATACATCTAGATGTGTGTGTGTGTATATATATTTATATATATGTATATGTGTGTGTATGTATGTGTATATATATACACACACACGTGTTGGGTGTATATGCTTGTGTATATATCCAGTATATATATGTGCGTGTATATATAGATGTGTGTGTGTAAAATATATATATATATATTTATATATAAAAAATAAATGTGGGGAATGTGCTTGTGTGGTGTGTAATATGTATATATATATATATATATATATATTTTATTATATATAATATATATATATATATATAATTTAAAAATTTATATATAATTACACACACACACACACACGTGTTGGTGCATGTGCTTTGTGTGTGTAATATATATATATATGTGTAATATATACACATCTGTCCCCTAGTTGCAAACGGAGACTTATGGGGCATGCTGACACTTGTAGTTTCATGTTCCACGGCAGATAGTAGCTGTGGAATGACAAGTTCCAGCATGCCACAGAGGCCCACGAGGTGAAATCTTTTTGACAGGGGCAGAGACTGCAAAACAAATGTAAAAACCCTTCCCTGCACTATCCAAAACTAAAAAAAAATCTTGTGTGCTGGAGTTACATTTAATAAATACAGGGGTGTAACTAGAGAAGCCTGGGCCCCATAGCACATTTTTGGATGGGGCCTCCCCCCCTCCTCCCACAAACATTTATGTGCACAGAGGCTGCCCCCACCCCTCCCTTCTGAAGCTCATAATACAGTTATAATAACTGCACTTTTCCCCCACATTAACCCCTACCCCTGGTACAGTCACTGGGCAGTCTGCAGCAGCACAGTGACTATTGCTGGCTGCCTGTGGATGTATTCCGCACCCTCCCTCCCCTTCTGTACGTCTTGTACCTGGGACACTGAGCAGACGAGCAGTGAGCACTGTTTTGCAGGCCGGGAATGGATCATTCTCCCTCCCGTTCTGTCCGCAGGTCTTCTTTCAGTGTCTCTGCCGGACGGGGGAATAGAGGGGCTTGTACTGAGCAGGAGCTGTGACAATTGTTAATTGCGGGACTGCAGCTCCCTCCTCCTCTCTGTGCCCCGCTCTGTCCGGAATCCTTAGGGGCCATGGATTAGCACCTTAACAAAGGGTCGAGTTTAGTTAATTACGCGGGGCCCGAAGACGCCAAGGCTACCGCCGAATACGGCCCACAGTGGGAACCGTAATCGCACGTTCTTCCCGGTAGTTCGCACCTGAAAATAATACGTCTTCATATCACCTTACGCTTAGCGAATCTGCCCTGGGGAGATAATTACATGTCTATACAACACGAATACCGCCATCTGGAATCATAGGCATGCGGCAAGTGGTCCCGCCCCCCCCACTTTATCCCCATCCCGGGTCGTACCACACGTAATTTGGGGGTAATTAGTCCCGCAATTAAGCCGGTGAACATGAGCCTTAGTGTTTTGTAGGAGACTGGTAGCACCTTATCACAAGGCCCGTCGGCAGTGACCATTAGTTACATTCATTGCCCGCCGGGCCCAGGGACAGAACCACCAGGCTAGCAGACGAAGTTGCAGGTGCTACAGGCCCCCTAAGGAGGAAGGCCCCGTAGCAGCTGCTACGTCTGCTACCCCGGTAGTTCCGCCCCTGAAAAAAAAAATACCTGACTTACATAAAAATTCAACTTAATAACAGACCTATAGTCCCTATCCTGTTCATCAACCTGGGGACTGCCTGTATATATATAGTCTATACACACACACACCTACCTGCCAATCTGGGATCATCAGTGCTGATGTACAAGGCCCACAGTGGTATTGCGGGAGTGTAGGGATTCATATACATACACTGGAGGGGCCTGAATAGTGACCAACTGCTATAAATGTATTATATTTAATAAAAAATACAGTCATCAAGGAGATCTGATGCCTTGGCTCCCGAGCTGTCCTGCCATATGGGAGGGATCATGAGATGTAACCATGGCATCAGGAATTAAACCACCTTCATTTTCAACCTCAGATGTGCAAATCCTCCTAGGAGACAGGATTACATTTGGTGCAGTGCACAGTACAGATGAGATATAATAGGAGAGCAGTGCAGCACTATTCATAAGCAAATGTTACTCTTTAATATTCTGATGCATCTAAAATAAAGACGTGCTAATAATAAATCTCTGCGTGCAGTTCTTATGTAAACCTATGTGTCTCCTTGGTTACTCCAGCATGTCCTCTGCCTCTTACTAAGCTATGTCATGTATGTTAGGCTTCACTAATGACTTAGGAGACCCCAGCGATGCATCAGGTAGGTGATCTCTAGGTGGGAATACTGGAGGCTGGAGGTCATGTACTTTCTTGTTTTTTTGCTGTGCAGTTTGCCCGACCACATTGGCACATCTGGATGTATAACAGGGGCAGGCCATAGGGGGTTTGCTTAAGGGGATGTTCACACTGCGTGTTTGGGTTTTTCGTATCTAACAATGCTGTGATGACATTGATTTTAATGTAAAACATGTATCGGCGTTTTGTTTTGGATGGGTTACATGGATCCGATCAAAGAATTGACACATTTTACGCATCCAACACCTTATTTAAAGCTATGGAGTGTATTTCTGCTGCACAGAAAACTTATCCAAGCACGCACACACTTTGGGTACGTGTTTGGATATGTTTCACGCAGAGCTTTTCAATACGTTTTTTGGAGCGAAAAACATCGTCTGAACGTATCCTTAGGCCTCGTTCACACGGCTTAAAATGGGACTGATTGGAGCCGTACTGCGCGCCGTATTTGCGCTGCAGTACGGCTCCAATCCGTCCCAGTAACTACGGTAATCCACTGTTCTCATAAGAACTATGGATTCAGTCTCTCCTTCCTGCTCGGCGAATCCGCCGCGGGGGTAGATAAGTGACATGCACATTATCTGCAGAGTGTACGTGCCGTGAATAATGCATGTCTATGGGGCCGGCGAGTTGCCGGCCCCCGTCCACCCTGCAGCAGGTTAATGGGGGAACCTCCGCAAACTAATAAGCCGTGTGAACATTGCCTAAGACTTAACCTATTCCAGGATATTCCTACAGTTCTTCTAATTGTAGACATCTATTTTTTGTAATAGTTACGTTTCTTATGTTATTTTAACTTATTTCTGAATAACGTGAGGTTCTGCTCACACGGCCATAGTGGTTTCCATTATAACAGAGATCATGCTGGGTTTGTCCATGGACATTGACAACGTGCCGGATTGTTGTTAGATTTTACCGAACTATGGCTGGAGGCTCTGTATGCAGTGTGAACAGAGCCTGACACAGTCCTGATCCCCTGACAGACACTTTGGTTCACAAGCTTTTGATTTAGTTGATATTTCAGACATAAATTCCCCCGTAATTCTCTATTACATTAGACTTTATACTTTAGAAGTCTGAGGGGAAAAGCAGTCTTGTTGCCCATAGCAACCAGAGTCCCGCTTTCTGTCTTGTTGCTGTTGGCAACACGGTTGCTCAGGGCTTATTGTATGCAAAAAGCTTTATTGTTCCACTAACAGCGATTTTGTGTCATGTGGTTTTCTTCTGAATTGTACTGTAAATACTTTACAAGAGATCTTTCTATGGAGACGGATGTAATAGTGAGAGATGATTGTAGCCTCTGTTTACGTGTATTGCTTACAGCATATTTATCACATCAGAAACTTCATTAAATATTTTTTTCATTCATGAAATTGGAGTAGAACTATTATTTCTGTGTCATGTGGAGATCACAGACTTCAGCTGGTTCTGAATAACATCAATCAACCGCTCAGTCATGAAGTTTCTCCAAGAAGAAGCAGGAGCAACATTATTTTGGGAGGTTCTTCATTAAAGAGTCATTTTACTTTGAATCATCGGATACAGTTGTGGAAACATTACATTTCTTCAAATTTCTAGAACCCAATAAAGAGCTTCTCTGTATTTTGGGAGATTGAAAGTTAAGTGATACATTAAAGGGGTTGTCTCACTACAAGGAATGCTTTTTAGGTTAAAGATCTTGCAAAAACAAGTCACTTTGCAATATGTGTCCATTAACAGTGTCCTACCTATTCTGAGATATCCCCTCTTGTATGGGCTGCATCAGCTCCTCGGGTCACTATAGCTACAGACCTGTTCAATCTCTCTTGATAATCTGCCAGCACTGGCTTCTACTGCAGCCTAGTGGAATTCAATGTGAAACCAAGAAAACAGGATTGAGGTAAGATGAATCAATGTAGTGAGACAACCCCTTTAAGGAAAGTCATTGATATCTAATCTATTACACCAAAGCTAACTACTAGCATGTGCGACCACGGTTATGTCATGATTTGTATTTTACTCCAGTGCTAATAAGTAAAATAAGGATGTCAGAGCCAAGCAGATACATGCAACACAAAGCTCCTCCTTATTGTTCTGTCTGTTCATAGACCAGGGTTTAACCTGTTGCGTCTCGTTTACAGGTCTATTGCCTGATAGCGAAAAAAAATCTGTATTTTTTCACAACCTGAAGAGTCTTACAGACTGACAACTTTTGTAATTTATGCAAGACATGGCTAGGAATACATCAGGTTACAGCCTTTGTTTAACACACACGCCAGGACTTGTGCATTAAATATATGCCAAATATTGGAATCCATTGCCTAAAGGAGCCGACTCTTAACGAAAGAAAAAAAAAATATATATTTTATATACAGAAAACAAAATTACAGTGTATATTACAGTAGCTTGTGAAAAGTATTCGGCCCCTTTGAACCTTTTCAACCTATTGCACATTTTCAGGATTCAAACATTGATATAAAAAATTTTTATTTTTTTGTGAAGACATCAAAAACAAGTGGGACACTTATTGTGAAGTGGAACGAAATGTATATGGTTTTTTTAAAACTTTTGTAAAAAAAACAAAAAACTGTAAAGTGGGGCGTTGCAAAATTATTCGGCCCCTTTCTTCAGTGCAGCAAACTCCAGAAGTTCAGTGGGATCTCGAATGATCCAAAGTGTCCTTAATGACTGATGTAAAATATAATCCACCTTTGGTGTATTCAAGTTCCCGTTTAAATGCACCGGCTCTGTGATTGTCTCAGGTCTGTTTAAGGTGCAGAGAGCATCATGAAGACCAAGCACACACCAGGTAGGTCCGTGATACTGTTGTGGAGAAAGTTTAAAGCCGGATTTGGATACAAAGATTTCCCAAACTTTAAAAAAATCACAAGGTGCACTGAGCAAGCGATCATATCTACAATGGAAGGAGTTATCAGACACGGCAATCTACTAAGACCCAGGCCATCCCTCTAGAACTTTCTTCTCTTTGACACAACAAACACTTTGACACTTACAAAATTTGACACTACAAAAATGCTGGTCCTGCCCTTGGCATCTAACGCTCGACTACTGCAACATCCTTTCTGTGGCATCCCAGCTTAGCACCCTCGATCCTCCTATCAGCCTTAACTCTGATGCCGTTTATCCACCTCTTCCTCGCTACTCATGCCTCTCCCTCTGCCAATCCCTTCACTGGTTCCAATTGCCAGCGAATTAATTTTCAAGCTGACTATCAATGACCTACAAGGCTCTCCATGCCTCTCCCCTCCATACATTCTGCCCTAATTCCAAATTATCTCCCCCCACGAGCTCTCCGCTTCCTCTCAGGACCTTTCTACTTGTCTCCCCTTATCAGCTCTCAACAAAAACCGTCTCCAAGACTTCTCCAGTGCTCTCACCCACCCACTTGGAACTCAATGCCCCAAAAACATCAGACTCTCTCCACTTTCACCAGCTTCAAATGCAACTGAACCAATTTCTTCAGGCTTCCTATAACCTTCACTAAACTTGTCACTACTTCCTCCTAGCTATGTATGCCCCTCACTCCTGTCTCTTTCCCCTCCTTGTAGATTGTAGCCTGCGGGGCAGGGTCCTCTCTCCCTATGTGTGCCAATGTCATTATCCCTTATCACTGTACTCGTTTGACTTATGTTCTAGATGTATACCCCTCGAATGTACAGCGCCCTGAATCAATGGCGCTTTAAAATAATAATAATAATAATCTAAACAAGGAGAAGAATGTTAGAGATGCAGCCAAGAGGCCATGATCACTCTGGATGAACTGCAGAGATCTACAGCTGAGGTGCGGAGAGTATGTCCATAGGACAAACTATCAGTGTACCATGCACAAATCTGGCCTTTATGGAGAGTGGCAAGTAGAAGGCATTCTCAAAGATATCACACTAAAAGGTCTTGTTTAATGTTGGCCACAAGTCACTTGGGAGACACCAAACTTGTGGAAGAGGGCCGTGGGAGACACCAAAACATGTGGAGAAGGGGGCCGCTGGGGAGACACCAAAATTAAATACCCCCCTTGTGGAGTATGGGGACGCATGGGAGATACCAAACGAGTGGAAGATGGGGCCCTACGGGATGAAACAAAAGCCAACTTTTTGGCCACAATGCAAAACGATTATGTTTGGCGTAAAGCAACCACAGCTCATCCCTGAACCACCATCCCACTGTCAAACATGGTGCGGGGCAAGCATCAGGGTTTGGGCTTTTCTTCTGCAGGGACAGGGAAGATGGTTAAATTGATGGGAAGAAGACATGGAGCCAAATAAAAGGACCATTCTGGAAAGAAAACTGTGGAGTCTGCAAAAAGACTGGGGGGCGGGTCCCGTTTTCCAAAAAGACAAAAGATCCCCAAAATTTTAAAAAAAATTTTAAAAGTGGAAGGTTACAAATAAAAGTCTCTTTTGTTAGGAAATGGGCCCGTCACAGGCCCGACCTGAAACCCAAAGGAGAATTGTGGAAAGAGTGAAAATGCTGTTCCAAAAGGGTCTCCATCCAAAACCCCATGAGCTCCCGTGTTCACAAACGTTCCCTAATCATGAGCTCCAGCTGTTCACAAAAGGGTCTATCCAAACCCCTGGCCCCGTGTTCCAAACGCTTCCAAAAAACACTGAGTCCCGTGTTACCCAAAAGTCTCCCTCCCAAACCCCACTGAGCTCCCGTGTTCACAAACGCTCTCCATCCAAAACCTTTGGTCCCGTGCTCAAACGTTCCTCCCAAAAAATGGTCCCGCTGTTCCAAAAAGTCTCCATCCAATAGAGCTCCGGTTTACAAAAAGTTCCATCCAAAACCCCCTGGTAGCTGTTTCCAAAGTTTTCCCCCAAAATCATGGCTCCCCGGGGTTACAAAAGCTTCCCTTCCCCCCTCCCTGAGCTCAGGCTGTTCAAAAAAGCTCTCCCTCCAACCCCCTTTGGTTCCCGTGTTCACCCAAAAGTTTTTCCCATCCAAAAATTTATGAGCTCCCGGTGCTCACAAAAGCTCTCCATCCAAAACCCCCTGAGCTCCGCCCGTTCAAAAACGCTTTTCCATAAAACCCCACTGAGCTTTCCCGTGTTCACAAACGTCTCCATCCAACCCATGAGGGTCCCGCTGTTCACCCCGCTCTATCCAAAAAAAACTGAGCTCTGCTGTGGCCAAGGAAAAAAATGGGAAAAAATTTTGTCTCTCGATGTGCAAAATGATAGAGACAAAACCCCCAAAGGGCTTGCGTTTAATCGCAGCAAAAGGTGGGTACAAAGTATTAATTATGGGGGCCAAATAATTATTTTACGCCCACACTTTTAAATTTTTTAAATTTTTTTCAAAAGTTTTAAATATCCAAAAAAAAATTTGTTCCAAATTCACAAATTTTGGGCCCTTGTTGTTTTATTCCTTCAAAAAAAAATTTTTGTTTTTATATTTTATGTTTTAAGCCGAAATGTGGCAAAAGGTTTTAAAAGTTTAAAATGGGCCCAAATTAATTTCGAGGTTGGTTTTTTTTACTTTGATTTCCCCTTTTATAGACGTGTTGGGTCCTGTGTAGCCTTTTTTTTGTTTGGGTTTTCAGATGTTAAACAACCAAAAAAAGGCCGGGAAAAAAATTTTTTTTTTTTTTCCCACGTCAGGCTTTTAAACTGTTTGACCATTTAGGGCGTTTTATGGAAAATTGGCGCTGGAAAGGCCGTTCTTAAAAAAGCTTTAAGGCACCCGGGAAAGTATGAACCCGTTCTGTAGGTCCAAAAATAAAGGCAGTGTAGAGCCAATTCGACAAGGGCTGGGCAGGCACCCCCTTTAAACCCCTGGTCGGGCTTTTCTAACTATTTGGCATCTAGGTTTGGAGTCAAAGAATCATAAATGTGACTACTTTTATGAATGTGCGCGATCCCCCCAAAGCTCCTAAATTTTGGCCCTTTAAAGGGGATTATGGGGAAAGGGTTTGGAAACGCCCTGTTTGAAATTTTTTTTTGGGCCAAAAAAAACCCCCAAAAAACCCCGGTGCGCCTAAATTATACAGGTTGCCTTTATTTGGTAAACTCAAGACTTCCTGGTGTACACACTAAGGGCCCCCTGAAAATTAAAAAAACTGCGACATCCCGACTTTTAAAGGTTTTTTTTTTTTTTTTTAACTAATTTTATATAAAAAGGGTTCTATGCCTTTAAAGGCCCGGGATTTCCTTTTTGTTTTGATCTAAAAGAAACAGAATTTACGGGAAATTGCTTGATGGTCCTTTTTTCTGGTTTCCTGTGAAAATATAAAAAATTTTTTTTTTTTAATTTTTTTTTTTTTTAAATTTTTTTTTTTTTTTTTTTTTAAAAAAAAGGGATCCCCCCTCCCCCAGGAAAAAAAAGTTTTACCCTTTTTTTCCCTGCGTTTTGCCTGTGGTTAAAGTTTAACCCTTTTTACGCTGTGGGAAAGAACAATGCAGCAATCATTGTGTTATTAGACTTTTATAGGACAAACATTATCCTAAGTGGACTACAGTTGCTCTATTTATCAGCAAAGTTTGGCAGCTTTTTTTCCCCAATTGCAAAAGTTTGCTAAAAAAGGACTACGTTTCCCCTTTATAAAAGTATGGGCCCCCCGTTATTTTTTCAGGTTAAAAATTTTTAAAAGTATCCGATGGATCCCACAACAAGCTGCTGAAAGCAATTTTAATGGGCTTGACTTTAAAGACTTGGGGGCGTTCACACATTAATATGCCCGGGGTGGATGGTTTGGGCCAAAAAACCATTTTTTTTTTCCTTAAAAATTTCCGCAATGCAGGGGAAGAAATAAAACCAAAAAGAAAAAATCGGGGCAGGGTTGTGACATGGCTCATGGGGAAGTTAAAAGGGGTTTTTTTTTTGAGGCGTATTGGGCAAAAAATACGCGCCAAAATAAAGCAAAAAAAAAAACATTGTGTGAACATATCCGTAGCGCCAAATCCCCAGCAAAATATTTATCATGTTTAAATGTATTATAGTCACAGATTTCCCCAAAGATAGTGTAACTAGAGTCAATACACCTAAATCTGGCTCCTTCCTATTTGAACGGAATGAGGGCTAATTTGTTAAATTTTGGATTGGCTTGGATTACACCAAGGAGGAAGTCATCATAAAGT
This sequence comes from Phyllomedusa bahiana, assembly GCA_025379985.1. Classification (NCBI taxonomy): domain Eukaryota; kingdom Metazoa; phylum Chordata; class Amphibia; order Anura; family Hylidae; genus Phyllomedusa; species Phyllomedusa bahiana. Next base: position 46,214 of record JAODAL010001635.1, read on the forward strand.
TAGCTGCACAAGTAACTGTCGGTGCATAAGGTCATTTTGTCTTTAGTGATGTTTATGCTACCATTATGTTGTACCTATAGCGAGTAATTGGCTGTTGAATGGTTTTTAAAGGATAATTTTGATACAGTGATTTTAAGTGACTAAAATAAAAAATTTACATTTTATTTTTTGGGTATTTGAAAAAGTATTTTCTGAATTTAGCCTTAAAAATTTTAAACCCCCGCCCAAAAACTTTAAAGACTAGGCCTGCCCACAGGCAATTTGCCCCAAAGTTTCACTTTCCCAAGAGCTACAATTCTAAAATATTCCAGAATTCCCATCAGCTTTCCACTCGGTTTTTCTTTATCGAATTCTTTGAACTTGAATTTATTTTTGTCTGTATTATTACCGTGCTTTCTCCAACCTATTATGGTAACTGCTCTCTTACAAGCTCACTGGTTAAGAGTAAAGTTCAGCTCGACTCACAAACATGAACATTTAAAATATTTGCTAAAGTACTTGTGCACCTCATCATACCCGATACTGCTCAAAACTACAGCAACATCCTCCTCAAGAAGCTGCCCTGAACCGCGATGGCGCTCACCTCTGGCTCTAGTACCTTTGCATTGCCTTCTCCAGTGCACCCTTTTTCTCTTACCTTCAGCAATCTGTAACATAACGTCTTGCGGCACATGCAGGTTGTAAGCCTGTATGAGCAGGGTCCTTCCTCTCTCTGTACCAGTTTGTTGGATATTTGGGGATACGTTTGGATTTGTTTGGTCTTATGTATGTAAACCCCCTTACAAATTTACAGCACTCTGGAATTAATGGGGCTTTCAAATACATAATTTATAGCCTCCATTCACTTCATCTGGGACAACTAAAAATGGTCATAAACATTATATTATGGCCCAAAAATAGTGTTACTCATATACACATCTTACAAGTTGGTATTTACATGTAACACTATGAGGCTGGGTTCACACGGTGTATTACGGTGTGTACAGTACACGCCGCAATACGTGTTCATTGCGCTGTTGAAATTACGCTTTCAACAGCGCAAACGTGCAATAACCCCCAGGCAGATTTCTGCCTCCTATACAACTCTGTGATGGCACATATACACCTGAAAGAATTCTCATTAGACGTGTGTTAAATTACAATCCTAAAATACGCAATGTGTGATTAATGTAAAATATGCAGAGTCAAAGGGGTTGTCTCATCTCAAAGTTTCAGAGGACGAATGAAATAATGCTGCTTTGCTCTGTCACTTCCTGGTCTAGCTGTCTGTAATTAGCATGTGAGCTCCGTGTATTCAGACTTCTCTGTTTATTAGTCTAGATTAAATAAATTACCTTATCTGAGGTCTGGAGTAGCTTCTGAGCTAATATAAACAGTAATTAGTCTTTTGTCTGAAAGATCAGATAACACACAAGCTCTCACTGCCACCAGTGACCTCTGTGATGACATCACTCCTTGCCATCAGATAAAACAAACAGCAGGGGAGGAGGAGTACACAGGTCAGTCACTTGGGAAACCTGAGAGCCCTGAGAAGGTGATAAAATCATTTGTATCTCCTTAACGGAAAAAGATGAACAAAGCAATATATTTGGAAGACGTCTTAATTTAGGGTTCCCTACCTTTTGAAAGCTATTCTTTGTAGTGAGACAACCCCTTCAATTAAAGTCTATACTAGGTGTATTGTACACTATTTGGGGCGTATTTGGATGAAATTATGCACAAAATATGTGAGAAAATGTGTCCCTAAATCAGCCGTGTGAACACCCTCACAGTTTAAAGTGAAATATAAAATGCACTACAAACAAATGGCTTTGCTCTGCGGTGGTTTTGGCTGACTAGCAGTTTTTTCTTGCATTGTGCAGCATGCTCTGGGAACGGCGGTTTCTCCTTTTAGGTTTATCTCTAGGACTTGAAGACCACAAGTAAAAAAAAAACTAAAGTAACTACTACCACAAATGAGCCAAAAACACTGCAAAACATGTTGAAAGTCGTGGCCACGGGTCCAGTCCTTATCAGTACAGTGTCCTGAGCATTGAGCTTTCATCAGTAAACCCTCCCAAGTGCCTCCCTAATGCTCGAGCGTCAGGTGATGGGCTATGCTATCCGGAGGTTTCGCTGCCGCCAGTTCAGAACACTTTATGGAACAGCAGTGAACACTCTGCATCACACCATGCGAGGGAATAAACCTCTCTCAGTTATGCGCTCACTCTACACGTCAACATTGGCAGATTTAAACTGGTTTCTATGTCATTTATTGCTGTCAGAGGTTTGGGAAGGTTAAATGCTGATAGATCAGGGGGTGTGAAGAAGCCCTTATAAATCAAGATAAGCAATAATTATTCCCAATAGGAGGCAAAAAGCCCCATTACTACATGTGAGAATGTGCAGATGTCAGTGTTTTGTGGAGTGTGCTGGGCAGCCGCCTGATTGAATAGTATGGGTGTCACTATTAGGCTGTAAGATAACATGCTGCACCACATGTAACTACATGACTAGTGCCCCTATGTGTGAATATAATACTAAGCTGCGGCCTCCCCTCATTACTAGTAGGTAAGTTAGTAGTTATTCATCAGTATGTTGCTCCTCTGTATGGCACTGGGGGGTGTCTGCATCCTAGTGTGAACTGGTTTCTACATTAGTTTGTGTGCAAGTATACTAGGCAGCCGTTCTCATATGAATAATGAGTGTGTGATTATTCATCAGTATTCTGCACCTGTGTACGTTTTCCTATGAAGCACCTGGGCTTTTTTTTTTTGCCTCTGGCTGATCATGAATTTATGACTTGCCTCTATAACAGTAAGAATAGTCTATTTATGTGATTTGGAGTAGATTTGATCCTTTTTTTCAAAACCTTGTAGCCAGATACACACTGATGTCACCGTAGGCATAACTAGAGCTTTAGCACCTGCTATGAGGCTCCGGTCACTCAAATGCACCTTCTTGCATAGAACAAGTTGGTGCCTGTCTGCTATGTAGCACAACTCTGTGGGTTCTCTGATATGGTGCTATTACCCTGTTGGTGGTTTATGCTGCCCTATCTGAGAATGTGATAGAAGAGAGAAACTGAGCTCTGGGATAAAAAAGGGTTATAGGGAAAGGGGGAGAAGCTAAAGCTCTGTTTTAAATAGGGTTTTTGGGAGAGGGAAAAACTGGCTCTGTGATAAAAGGGTTTTAGGGATAGGGAAAGGGGAGCTAAAACCCTTGTTTTAAAAGGGGGTTTATATGATAGAGGAGAGGGAGCCAAGGCTCTGTGATAAAAGGGGGTTTATATGATAAAGGAGAAAAACCTGAGCTTTTGTGATATAAAAGGGGTTATATGATAAGGAGAGAAGTTTAGCTCTGGGGGATATATGGGGTTTTAAAATGATAGAGGGGAGGAGCTGACCGATATAAAAGGTTATATATAGAGAGAGGGGGCTGAGCTCTGGGGGGGGGGGGGGGGGGGGGGGGGGGGGAAATATAAAAGGGTTTTAGATTTGAAGCGGATTTCGGAGAAAAAAGGGAAAGGGAAAATCCTGACAGGGACCCCTTTAAAGGGAAAACAGCGGGGTTCCGGGCTCACCGGGGCTGGGGAGTTGGTAACCCAAAAACTCCGACCCCCTCGTTTCCCAAAAAGCCCCGACTCCTAAATTTTCCCCAGACTCCCCCCCTTCCTGTTCCCCTCATACACGGCCCATGTTTAGTATAACTTTACTGTATAAATGGTAAAAAACGGGTTTTTTATCCCCTTATGATACAATAATCAACATTTGGTAAAAACTTTCCCTTTTTTCCCTTCTGAAGGAGATTTTTTGCAGCACAGCCAAACAGCGGTGGGGGAAAAGGTTTAAAAAACTGAAATTTTGGGGCGAGTAAAAACGAGTCTTCTTTGTTTTCTTTAAAGTGTTTTTTTTTCTTTTAAGTGTGGAGTTTGGGAGATTGAGGATTTTAGTTTGGGGGGTTTTTTAGGGGACAGTATTGTTTTTCTTTTTATTATAATTTAGCCCATTTTCCCCTTTTTGGTAAAAACCCAAATGATTTCCCTTTTTTTGGAAAATGCTGCCAGTCCCAAAAACCTTTTGAAAATTTTAATCCCTCCTTTGAGCAACATTTCGGGGGGGAATACCCCGTGCAGGATGTGTGCAAAATGCACTTTTAGAAGCCCGGTCCTGGACCCAAAAATGAGCAATTTGGCGACACTGGGGATCCATTGCCAATTTGGGAAGCGAGCCGGCTGTCACTGAGCAAACATCGCAGGTTTAGATGGGGGGGGGGTGGTACATGGAGTCGGGAAAACATAAGGCAGGCTGGGAAACCGGGAAAAAGAAGGGTAGGGGGAAGAGTGTTAGGGGGCTAGGTCTAAATTCTGGTAACCCCAACAAATTTTGCAAGATTGGGGGATGGGGGATGTCGGTTCAGAAATAGCTTTGGGCTGCAGAAAGGACACTACCCCTGTCTGCTCCAAAAAGATGGGGAATAGGAGTGCGGGTAAGGCTAGAAAAGGTGTGGGTAGTTGGGGACTCCATTATTGGGGACAGACGGGGCCCAATCTCCACAAAGCCCCAGGATCGTCGAACGTGTGTTGTTTACCTGGGGCCGGGGACATATCGGGGAATAGGCTGACGGGATTGGGGGTGGGACTGGTGAAACCCCAGCTGTCATGGCCCCACATTGGCACCAATGACAAAGTTAGAGGTAGGGGAGTGCCCTTTTAAAAATGATTTCAGGGATTTAGGCCAAAAGCCCCGGGGGCAAGGACCTCCAGGGTAATTTTTCAGAAATTTTACCTGTTCCACGAGCCCCCACCAGAGAGGAAAGGGGAGATTAGAGAATGAATAAGTGGATAAAAAAATTGGTTGGAAAGAGGGTTTTGGGTTTTTGGGGGAACGGGGGCTATTTCTGTCTTGGTACGGGCTCTATGCAAAGGGATGGGCTGAAACCTAAAGGGGGAGTGTGCAGCTGAAGGGGGGAAAAAAATTGGCCAGGAATTTTGGAGGAATATTTAAACTGGGGGACTGGGGGGGGGGGGAAATTACCCATTAGCATGAAGATAGTGAAGATAGGGAGCTGGGAATTAGGAAAAAAAAGGGGGGTGGAATGGAGGGGGGGGGTGTAGAAATTTAGATAAAAAGATCAGGGAGAAAGGAATAAAAACTAAAAAAAATCTTTTAAATTGCATGCTGCCCAAATCCCAGGATCTGCCCAAAAAAAAATTTAATGAACAAAAGTTTTAAGCGGGAAGAAAAATATAAACCATAGTGGGGATAACGAGACAGGGCGGGAGGGAAGAGCTACGATGGGGGGGTTTAATTTGCAGGGTTACAGTCTTTTTTAGGAAGGTTCGTAAAAAAAGGGAAAAGGGGGGAGATTTCGGGGTCTCTATGAAAAAATCCTTTTCTAAACCCAAACACTGGGGGGAAGAAATAGGAAACAGGTAAGGGAACATGTGGAATCTTTAGGGGTAAATATACAGGGGGGGAAACAAAAACCCAATTTAATACTAATGGGGGTCTGCTATGGGCCCCCCAAAATTTAAAAGGGAACCCATGGAAGATGTACCCCTCGGGGAAAATAGTTGAGGGGTAATCAAAAATGAGGTTATTTTAGGGGCGACTTTAACTATCCAGAATAAATTTGGGGAATTTTGAAGTTGTAGTCTCAAAAAGGGAAAACGGGTTTTTTGACAATAACTAATGAAAATTTTTTTTGGGAAAATGGGCAAAAACCGGGACTATGGGGAAAGGGCCCCTTTCTAGACCAAATTTTTAAACAAATGGGCCTGCCCGAGTAACAAAGGTTCGGGTTTGAGGGGCCCTGGGGAAATAGTGCCCCAAAATTTTAATAAATTTTTCCGTTTATTTCCTTCAATGGGATTTTTTTGTAAAGGGACCCAAAAAAACCCAATGATTTTAGGGGCCCCAAAACCCGTTGCTGGGAAAAAAGGGGTTTAAAAAAGGCAGAAAAAAAAAAAAAAATGGGAATATTTTTTTAAAAACCCCCTAGGTCCACTTTGAAGGTACAAACCTTATGGTAATAAAAAAATTTTAAAAAACCCGGGAAAAAAACCCAATGGGGATCAACAGGGATGAAAAAAGAGGCAATAAAAAAAAAAAAAAAACCGTTTCACCTACTAAAACAGGAGGGCAGTGAAGAGGCACTAAGAAGAATGGGGAAAAAAAATTTAAAGTGTGTAAAAAAAGAAAAAGGAAGCAAAGCTGGAAAAAAGGGAAAGACGATCGCTATGGAAAGTAAAACAAACCCCCAATTTTTTTTAAAAACTATAAAAAATAGAAAAAAAAGATTAAACAGAAAATGTTGGCCCTTTGAAAAATATAAAGGGGAAAGGACGTAGAGGGCGATGAGAAAAAAGCAAACGTTTTAAAAACCACTTTTTTCTCCAGGGTATTTCCCGAGGGGAGGCCCTTTCCCCGGGTTGAAAAAGGGGGATGAGGTAAACCCCAATTTAAAAGTTTCTTGTCAAACCCAGGAAAAAGTGCTGCTCCCCCTTTGGGAAAAATTTAAAATAGAAAAAATTCCCCAGGTCCAGATGGCATACACCCAAACGTGCCCAAAGGGAGTTAAGTAAAGTCATTGATGGGCCCCCTATTCTTAAATTCAGGGGACTGTCTAAAAGGGGTAGCCCCCAAAGGGATTGGCGCATAGAAAAATGTGGTCCCCAAATTAAAAAAAGGGGTCAAAAAGTAAATCCAGGAAACTATAAAGGGCCGGGGAAACTTTAAACCCCTGTTGTAGGTAAAAAAAATTTTGAAGGTTTTCTCAAGATGCTAACCTGGAGTATCTCACGAAAAAAAATGTATAACGCCCTTCCCCCAAAGGGGTTTGAAGGGTCGGTCCCGTCAGACTAATTCAACAGCTTCTAAGAGGAGGGTTTGTTTCCAGATGGATCGGGGGGAGGCACCCGGATGTCATATATCTAGATTTTTCTAAAGCATTTGATACGGTGCCACAAAAAGAGGTTGGTAAATAAAAAAGAGATGCTTGGATGGGGGGAAAAAGTGGGGCAAGAGGGTAAGTTTAAATGGGTCCCCTGATAGAAAAAAAAGGGAGTAAATTTAAAGGTACATACTCAGAAATGGATTTGCTGTTTCTAGTGGGGGACCAAAAAGGGTCAGTTTGGGGGGTATCCTCTTCAACAATTTTTATTAAAAAATCTTTTCACAGGGAATACACAGAAAAATATCGATCTTTGGGAGACGATTTAAAGCTCTGTAAAGTTAAACCACACCCAAAAAGGGTAATATGTTATTTTCAAAGGGGGGGGGTCTGGATAATTTTGGGGGCCTGGGGGGGAAAAAGGGAGATGAGGTTTAACACCCGAAAAAATTTCAAGGTTATGCAATGGGGAAGGGGAATCCATTCATGACTACATGTTTAAAAGGAAAAACACTGGGTAAAAATGACATGGAGGGACTTTGGGGAAACCTGGTGGACAGTAAACTTTTAATTGTGCAGCCCCGTGTAAAGGGAACCCGCAAACCCCAAAAACAAATTTGGATCAGGGGGGCATTTAAAAGGGGGATAGATGCACAAAGAGAGAACCAAAATTTTTCCCTCCCCTTATACAATCACTGGTTTCCCAAAATGGGAAAATTTTTGTAAAAGTTTTGGGGCACCCCTGCACGGAAAGACATTGTAGAGCTTGAAAAGGTACAAAGGGGACAACAAAAAAAAATTAAAAAGGCCCGGGGGGGCTACCCCCGAAACCCCAAAAGGGTTGGCCAAAATTAGGGTTTTTTTAGTTTTTGAGAAAAGAAAGGGTTCGGGGGGGCTTTAAAAAATATGTTTTTTAAAAACATCAAGGTCAATATAAAAGATTCTCCCAAAGATTTTTTTTTACACAGGGGCTGGATTTTCTTAAGAACAAAGGGGGGCATCCTTTAAGGCTTGAGGGGAAAGAAAGGTTTTGGGTTTAATAAACATAGAAAAGGGGGTTTTTTTTTACTGTAAAAAGCAGTGAGGGGCTGTGGAACGTTTATATCGCCCGAGGAACTTTTCATGGTGTATTCACCAAAAAAGTTCAAAAAGGGTTTTTGGTCATTTCTGGAGCGTAATAATATAACAAGTTATAGTGCTAGGATTGGGAGGGGTCATTGATCCAGGGGTTTTTCTGATTGCCAGATTTGGGTCGGAAGGGAAATTTTTTCCCAAAAAAAGAGCTTTTTCTTCTACCCCATTGGGGGTTTTTTTCCCTTTCCCCTGGATCAAAAACCTTTTGCACAAAAAGGCTTTAACTAGATGGAGAACCCTTGTTCCCTTTTTTTGGGCCTTTCAAAAATATGAAACTTGAAAATGGGCAAGCAAAAAAGGGGAACCCCGTTTAGAACTTTTTTTTTTACTCCATATCTTTACCATCCAAACAGGGTTTGTTTCAAGGGGGCAAACATCAAATTTTTTTTACAATCACCTTCCTTTCTTAAACATAAATTTGCTTGGAAGTATTTAGCACAGGGGTCTTCCAAAAAAGCGGCCCTCCAGCCCGTTTGGGAAAATACAAAATCCCTCATGCCCCCTGTTATAAAATATATTAAAAAAAAAAAAAAAAAGCATGATGGGAGTTGATTTCCCAAAAAACTGCAGGGGCCCCACTTTGAAAACGCCTGAGGCCCTCCCGTTAGTTCTGCAGATTCTTGTCCGGGAACTGCATTGTTCTTTTTTTGCTCCTAAAAATCAAAAAGTTTTAAATTTTTTTTTATTTTGTAGGATTTGGGGAAAAACCACCTTTTGGGCTTTCAGCACTTTCCTGAAACCTTCGGGCTTGGGGTTCAGAAGAGATACCAAGAATAAATTTTTTTATAAAAAAAATGGTAGTCTCACCTCAAGCTGTGGGGGTTTGGTTTTGATAAGGAGCCAAAAATTTACAAAATCCCAAAAAATTTGTTTACCCTTTTTTGCTTGTTGGGGGTTTTAATATTCATTGGAAAACAACTTTAGAAAACCAAAAACTTTAATTTAAAATTTTAAATAAGCAAAATTCTTGCCGGGAAATGGGGAAAAAAACTTTTTAAACCAAAAAAAGTCCCGAATAAAAATTTGTTTGGGGTTCCCAAAGAAAAAAGTTTTTAAGAAAAAAGTATCGCCCCAAACGATCCCCTCCCCTTGATGGGCCTCAATCTGATCGGGATTAAATTTTCCCGGCTAGAAACAGCCCCCCAAAAAACTTGGGTTGGGGGTAAAATTTGGGGGACTGTGTAAAAAAAAAATCTCTAATTCAGGGTATAAAAAAAATTGCCTCAGGCGTTCAGATTTGATGAACGGGTTTAACTCTTCTAAAATTTTTTGAAACAAAATAAAACATTTTGCTGAAATCTGGTCCAAAACTATTTTTCCCATGGAGCAAATTTTTCCCCCGGGGGCAACACTTTGCCTGCTCCTTTTTCATCAAATTTTAAAAACCCCAAATTTATGAGGTGAAGAAATGGCAGCAGTGGCATGGCCGGACCAAAATCCTCGGGTCCTTTTTTTCAACTTATTTTAAAAAAAATTTTTGGGGGTCAGTCCCTTTTAAAAACAACGACTCGGACTCCCAGCCTTGCGCTACCCTGCCCCATATTAATAAATTTTTATTAATTGCTTTCCCCTCATCACCCGTGTTACAGAGCAAAAAAGGAATCATCATTGTGGGGGGTTTAAACTTTCAGCTTCACTTTTAACATTTTCTCTTTACTCTGAAATTTGGCATCAATTGAGATCACAGAGCTCAGCATTTTGGGCCACCCCAACCTGCAAATTTACCAAGAAAATTTACCTGACAAGTTCCCCCAAATTTTTGCAGGTTTCATTTCCCATCAAAAGGGGTTTCACACGGGGGGTTTTTCTTTTTTTTTTGAATATTTTTATTAAAAATTTTTTAACATTTGAGCAAACCATAACCCCAACATTGGGGGACCAAAGAAAAAACCAAAACACACGGGGCAACGGGGGGGGGGAAAAAAAAGGAAAAAAGGGGGGGGGGGGACAAGTGTAAGGGGGGAGGGGAAAGGGGCGAGCCCGGCTGATAATTTTCCCAAAAAGTGGCTTCCCCAAAAAACCACCGTTCCCAACCCATAAAAACAAAACCCATGGTTTTACAAAACAGGGGTGATATTGCTTTGGCCGTCTAGGGTGAACAGGGCAAGCACAAAATTTTTTAAAAAGGGGAAAAATTTTAGTTTAATGGGTGTGAGACTACCGGGTTTTGGCATTTGGCAAAAACCAAAATCGCACCGGAACCCCCGAAAGAGTCCAAGAATTTAAAACTTTTTTGGGTTTGAGCTTTCCGGGTAAACCCAAAAATTTTTCAACTAAATCCCTGGGGAAAAAAAAAATTTGGGGTTTTTTTAAGTTTTTTCCCAAAAAATTGCAAAATTGGTTTTCCCCACAATGGTAAAATGAACCAAGGTTTAATTAGTTTAGTGTGGTTCAATAAAAAAAGTGTTGGGAAAACATGGAAACCCTCTTTAAAATTGCCCTCCAGAACGGCCAAAAAAATTAAAAATTTGCAAACAGAATAGTTGTTTTTAAATTTCCCAAAAAAAAACCAAACAGAAACGGTGGTTTTTTTCAAAGAGTTTTTTTTTTTTTCCCGGGAAAGGGATGGTAAAAGGGGCACAAATTTCGCACAAAAAAACGGGCAAGAATCTGGAAAATTTCCACAAAAATTTTCCGCCACTTTTTGCAGCATTAATTGCTTTGCCTTTCCCGCACAAAAAATCATTTTAAAAAGCGCAACAAAAACGCACTGGTTGGGAAAACAAACCCCCAGCGGTTTGGGGCCAATCTCCTTTGCTATGGGGGAAAATGAGTTTTTAGGGACCACCCCGGATGTTACCATTGCTTTCTGTCAGCTAAAGACCCTGCCAGATCAGCCAATGAAAAACTAAAATTGACAATTTTTATATTTTCGCTCTCAATTTACCTCTCACCAGCAAAAGAAAAAGTATTGAAATCAGAATATGTCATGAATGATCAGTAAATGAAGGACAGTGGGCGCTCAGCACAGATATTTATTCAGTAGGCATTTTACACGCATCATTATAAGCAAAATAAAACCAATATACAAATACAGGAACAAGCTTTGTCCATTGTAACTGGCACTAGTGTTATAAGCGGATTAAACAGGTGACTGGAATCATTAATATCTGACCGCAGCACATGGCATAACTTCTTCCAAGCACTCCGGCACAATCATTAGCACCTTCTCGCAATACTTACAGAGACCAGAACTTCGACGGTTTCAATACCAACAACTGTTCTGCATTGTGAAAGTGAATTACACAGAATAACAGTAACTGTTCTCTGACCACCTTCTGGACATATTCCTTGCTTTGTATGATAAAAGTATAAAACTAGATCACATCCACCCATTGTACGTGTGCAGCTCCTGCACTGTGCTTTATTTGCGATTGTAGATGTCGATATACATATTTCCTCTAAAGCCTGAGTGAGTCTTTGGTAGGTGAATACGTTTGTATTAATGACATACATTAATGATCTACCACAGTCATTGGCCTGGAGGGTATACTCTAGTCCTCGCGTGGCTATTAGAGGACTATGCGGGAGGGAGGGGTGAAAAAAAAAAATCTAACAAAAACATTTAGTACAAATTCTCATGACCAGGCACTTAAAACCCAGTCTTTGCTGAAGGCACCAAAAAATGAGAGGGTGGGGTGGTCTGCTCCCAAAACGATGACAGTCGACACAGGACTGCCCTCTGAAATAAGTTGAAATAGTGTCATATGGGCTTCTTTGTATTGAACACGACTGATGCCGAATAGGTGGACGCGTTGACTAGTCTTCTCAACTTTTTGTGCAAAAAAAAAAAAAAAATTCCCAAAAACATCTGCTCATAGCGCAACTTTAATTAACCTGCAAACTTTGAAGACCCACTTGTTAACTTAAACGCTTCACACTTTTCCCAGCCTCCAGATTTTGGAATGAAGTTATTTAGTGATTGTAATTCTGACCCTGTAATAGTTACGTGGACAGCAACGTCTCCAGAGATGGCGGACCATGGCCGCTTTGCAGTGCACGCAAGCCTGCTGTAGTATCAGGTTTAGTAGGTAACCTTTGTCATGGTAAGATGGGGCATCCGGTAGCCTTCCAGGTGACCAGCATCTTACACCGATGTGTGGTCACAAGCTTACAAGCAATGGATATTGGAAATCAATGTTGCACAGCATTGGAAGGATTTCCTCCTTATTATGGTTTCCCCGAGTGGTTACCTAACATTTTGCAAAGCTTTCCATGTGAGCAGAACGGGTTAGTGGTAGAGAGTAGTATTGCAGCAATAACAGGCCTAGATGTCCGTCTGGATTGCACAGTTCCCTTCCATTTTTGGATCATTCTCAGTGTCAGTCTTCTCCGCTTGGTTTTGTAAGCCCTGGCTGGCACCCTCCTCTGCTATGTAACTCAGCTGAGGGACGTCCGTGCAAGGAACGGGGATGCTAACAATGGCAACACCACCAGGCTGAGGAGAATTTTCCAGCCGGTCGTTTTCCACTTCGGGGAGCGGGCTGACTGTAACAAAGCGGGTGTGATAATCACTGGAACCATGACTACAAGAAGTTTTCATGCTTTCCATGTCAGAGCAGCTGAATTCTGAGAAATGACTAGAATGAGAGTCTGCCACTGAAGGCAAGCTGTCACTAAGAGAAGGGGAGTCACATTCACTGGAATGAGTGCTCTGCTGCTCCAGGAGCTGAGCGTCCATGTCCTCTCTCGTCTCATTGATCTTGGTGCTACTGTTCTTTCGTAGCTTGCCTTTGCACTTCTTCCCTGTTGTATTGTCTTTGGGCCATTTGGTGGCGCTGCACTTACTTTCTCCTTGGCAGGCTGCAGAGCCACCCACACTATTCCGACCTGGGGCACTGCCATCGTCAACACTACTGCTGCCGCTATTATGCCTGAATTTGGCCGGTTTAGACTCGATGTCCACCTGGACTTCCATGCTGTTACCTTCCCTGAAAAACAAAAATGACAGACGATTAGATCCAACAAAAAAATTAGAAGGTGCTTTAGTAAATAGATTTCTAATATTTATTTTAAAAAGCATCCCGCCTCTTCCTCATCTTATAGCAAACAATTTATTTTTTACAGGCAAGGACAAACAATGCGGTTACTGTTGTCACACACCTTTTTGAGACTTCCTGAACAACAAATTATTCTACTTATATAGCGTGAAAAATTACTAGACCAGTTGGGTAATAATCCCTTGTGACTTGCCCTATGGAAACTAAAAATGGCTGCATGAGTTACCACTCAACTTGCCCAGACAAAAGGGAACATACAGAAAATGCCAGCTCACCAATCCCAATGCAATGGACGGCTTGGACCTCTAGAGAGTCAACATTTAATGAAGAAAAACGTCCAGCGTTCCAAAAGGAAAAAAATCAAAATTTATTAATTTATTGATTAAGGTCCAAACCTGATGCATTTCAGACCATAACATTGGCCCTTGGTCATAGATCGTGTTTACCCCTCCCTTCATCTGCATCTTTCCCCACATTTGGTTGAACTTAATGGACATAGGTCTTTTTTCAACTGTACTATATATGTATGGATGGATCTTAGAGACATAAATCATAATTTTATCTTTTGGAATGCTGGACATTTTCTTTCTTATACATCAATTCTAACGAGACATATGGGTAAGCATTTTAAGAGGGTAACCCCAAGCTTGATGGTGCCTCTCCAAATTATACTTTCTAGACATTAGCAATTGGACTATGTAGACATTGACAGTGCGGGGGTTAGTGGAAGCAGTTTAAGGCAAGAAAATACTAAGGTTAAGGTTATTTTTATAGTGGTCCAAGCTCTACTTTTCTAAAACAGAGCTTCAACTCATTTAACTTGGCTTCTCATGAGTTGTTTAGAAGGAGAGGTTCTAGGTACCAGGTCATTACCCCATTCCCTTCAACAAAAGGAAGGACTAATATGAATAACCAGCTCAGTGAAACCAAAACAAAACCCATACGGCTTATGGGTGTGCGCTCAAGGTTTTTGTCTCTTTTCATGCGATCTATTGACATACAGTGCAAAACCGTATTCTGACAGGTACAGCAGCAAACCCACACAGAGCAACACTCCAGACAGTCTTATTTGCACTATCAAACATACATGCCATCTGTGCTGGACACAATAGTGTTGTCTACCACGTGTTAGTGTCCATCACAGATCGCATGTATGTTCAGCAAATGTAGCCCAAATAAGTTCAGGTGCACTTCACTGTTGTCCATGGGTCTTCCAATGTACCCATTGAGGTACCATTTTTGCAAGGTATCTCAACAGATTCAGTGAACAGAGACTAAATGTGAATGGCCCAAAAACAGCTACTGATAGTGAAGCAATGGGATCTCTCTTAAATTTTTCATCTTTATAGATGGGCGTCTCCAGTAAGACATAGAAATATGAATCGTATATGCCTGGCAGTCGCCAGTCCCGCTGTAGAGCTTAGGTCTGCAGTAGGAGACATTATCATATACTGATATGTTGCTGTAATGACTGCACACAACGCCAGAACTCATCATCTTCAGGTCAGAAGACACTTCTTAGCTAAAATGAAGGCTCCGTATTGGGCACACATATGATGACACTGTACCTGTCCAGCGGGATGTAGGAATTCAGGATGGATCCAGCCATGGCTTTGGTACTTGCATTGTCACTGACCGTTCCTAGGCTCACAGTGCCCGATTCTCCACTCAGACTGTATCTCTCCTTCTGAATATCTGCTTGGACTTCCAGCCTGGAGACAGAAAGAGAGGACAACATGTTAGGTAGTGGCCTCTGTATAGAGGAGATTCGGTAGTGGCCTCTGTATAGAGGAGATTCGGTAGTGGCCTCTGTATAGAGGAGATTCGGTAGTGGCCTCTGTATAGAGGAGATTCGGTAGTGGCCTCTGTATAGAGGAGTGTCGTTAGGGGCCTCTGTATAGAGGGGATTCGGTAGTGGCCTCTGTATAGAGGAGATTTGGTAGTGGCCTCTGTATAGAGGAATTCATCCCAATAAATTGGCCCAGACAGTGTCTTGGAACCCAAAAGTCATCGACAAAGGGATGTACTCATGTAGGTACTGCCGCAAAACTGATTGGCTCATAGCTAGCTACAAGCTGAACATGTTACAGAAGGAGGAGGGCGGCACATGTGGCTATCCGCCTTATTCATTTCTATGGGATCTCCAAATATAGTTCAGCACACTTGTAGCTAGCTATGAGCTGCTCTACAGCACAGAAGTAGCTTTGTAGAACATTCCTTTAAGATCACTTGAACCATGTGGAGATTGGGGTCCTGCATACCCAAACGCCTGGAACTAGCTCTACAGTCTGGTGAACTTGCCCTTTCAAGCTTTACTACATCACTTGCAACAGAACGAACAGGAAATTGGCAGATAGAACAGAAAACAATTACCACAGATTTTAGAGAAACTCTTAAGAGGGGCAATGTCATAGGCTCTGCATCCCAGTAAACAGCGTCCAGTCCCACCTTTCCCCTGCAGCAGATAAATATCCCTCATAGGGGATCCTGCCTTCTCTGGATCAACACTGTAGGTTATACTCAATGGACTTGTCTTTTTCCAACCTTATCTACTAAGGGACTATGTAATACATGGATGGCTTTGATCCATCAGACTGGCAGCTGCTCTGGCTCATAGAAGGGGGTCGTGAGTGAGGAATCCTTACTAATAATGTCTATGCGCCCTCATGGGGCATATCCATGTAATTTGAAACATCCTTGGTCTGATTTTAGGTCCTGGTACTCTAGACGGAATCTGTAAGTTAGCCTTGTTGTCCAGCAATCTGAATTTCCATAATATATTTTCTTTGAAGAGTAACGTCCACATTTGTAGCCATTTTCATTGTTCCTTTAAAAACCTTTAAAAAAGTGTTTGAAAAAGGCTTTTCAGGAACCTTAATATTGGAGGCCTATACTTAGGTCCAGATAATTGTATATTGATGGGTTATCCTGATTCCCAGCACCACCAATGATCAGATGACAAAAAGGAACCATGGCATGTTCATTGTTTAAATAATTTGTCCAGAAAATATTCAGGGTGGGTAAAAAAAAAAAAATAGTAAAAAAAAAGTTATGCTTATATACAGGTTCCCGGCCACTGCTACTCCTGAGTTCCCCTAACCCTTACTTCCTCTTCAGGCTCTTATCCCAACCCACATAAGAGGCTTGTGCCCCATTAACTTAGGGCAAGCATCTCCTGCATGTCTATGGGAACCCAGAAGTCCAGAGGACATCATGGAGCTTTGGACCTGTAGGTAAGTATAACACAATTTTTTTTTTACTCACCCTGGCTCCACTGAACAGTAATTTTTATTTGCTGGACAGCCCCTTTAAACAGGCACAGCACCATCTATTTTGTAGTGGCCGAGCTTTGTAATTCACTTCCATTCATGTAAATGAAACTAAGCTATGTGTAGTACCAGCTGTGCCAGGTAAGAAAGTGGCTGTGGTGCCCAAGCGCCCCTTTAATCAGCTGACTGGTGGGGGTGCCAGGCGTCTGACCCCCACTGATCTTATATTGATGGCCATAAAAATCTACTTTTTAGTATGCACAGCTCTTATACAGGACTATGGATCTTCATTACTACAACAATCCCCATATTGACCGACCCTGCAGGTGTATTTTGCTGTTGGATCTATCTACAAGTTAGTACAAAGCAGGTGGCAGGGAGCACACATTACACCTTCTCTGATTATTCCAGGTCTTTGCTTTCATGAGATCACAAAAGGAAAGCTACCTCTCAGTTACTGAATGTGAGCGCGCACATTCCCAGTAGCTTGCTTTATTAGAAGGGTGGTTACTGGCACTGCGGCTGATTGAGGTTCCTGTAAACTGGGAGTTTAATGAAATAGGGAAAAAAAAACAAAGCCTTCACATTCTCCAGTGCAAATAATGAGTATTTCTCAGAAGTCCTATTCTTAGGGAACCACCTCCACTCCTGCCCCCAGTGACTGTACCATAGCCCCAAGAGCAATCTGGATTCCATCTCAGGCATTTATTCTGCATTTCCCCATTGCTTCATCCGACAT
Organism: Phyllomedusa bahiana; assembly: GCA_025379985.1. Classification (NCBI taxonomy): domain Eukaryota; kingdom Metazoa; phylum Chordata; class Amphibia; order Anura; family Hylidae; genus Phyllomedusa; species Phyllomedusa bahiana. Next base: position 63,229 of record JAODAL010001635.1, read on the forward strand.
ACACCCTAAATCTGCTATTTGACCAGGCACCTGCTTATCCCACAGAGCAGAGATGAACAATTAGACGATTAATCATTTAGAAAAAGTCCGCCTTTATTTATCATGGTATTACAAGTCTTCGTATTTATTTGGGTGACCTTTTTATTGAGGTTTTACACATTCTGTAACTACTGCTCATAGTATTATTGTCTATATCAGATCATATACAGTTATGGGATCAAAATGTGAATCTAATGTAGATTCCTAATTGCATGGGTGTCCAAAGGTATTTGTACAATGCTGTGAACATGGAGCCTATATGGCGACACAATGAGTACCCACGATAATGCCATTGGTGGCTCTCTGGTGCTGAATTCTCCTTTAAATTTGATGTCGAAAAAAGAGGTCCCCGACACAAGACTCCCCTTCTCAATGTGTCTGTTATGGCTCGATGCAGCCTGAACAGTGTAAGGAGATTGCATGCAGTATATCAGATGCTGCTATTCAGTTCATGCTGCCCTACACTTAACCGTTACTTCGTGAGCTAGGCTGATATTTCTTAAATGTATGAATCCCAATATGGACACCATTGAGAAGTGTCCCCTACTTAAAGGGATCTCACTCCAATCAGCGGCTGCAGCAGTCATGTGCTACTGTCTTTCATCACCATTTGGAAGTGGACACCAGCAAATAATGATGTACGCAGAGGCACATGATCGCAGTAGCCAGTCAGCAGCGGTGACATCTCATCGGATTGAAGCCAGAAAGAGAACGGAAAACGAAGGAGACGCCGCTGGAATGAAGGCGACGAAGAAGAGACGCCGCTGGAATGAAGGCGACGAAGAAGAGACGCCGCTGGAATGAAGGCGACGAAGAAGAGACGCCGCTGGATGAAGGTGACGAAGAAGAGACGCCGCTGGATGAAGGTGACGAAGAAGAGACGCCGCTGGAATGAAGGTGACGAAGAAGAGACGCCGCTGGATGAAGGTGACGAAGAAGAGAAGCCGCTGGAATGAAGGAGACGAAGAAGAGACGCCGCTGGAATGAAGGCGACGAAGAAGAGACGCCGCTGGAATGAAGGCGACGAAGAAGAGACGACGCTGGATGAAGGTGACGAAGAAGAGACGCCGCTGGAATGAAGGTGACGAAGAAGAGACGCAGCTGGAATGAAGGTGACGAAGAAGAGACGCCGCTGGAATGAAGGCGACGAAGAAGAGACGCCGCTGGAATGAAGGTGACGAAGAAGAGACGCCGCTGGAATGAAGGCGACGAAGAAGAGACGCCGCTGGAATGAAGGCGACGAAGAAGAGACGCCGCTGGAATGAAGGTGACGAAGAAGAGATGCCGCTGGATGAAGGTGACGAAGAAGAGACGCCGCTGGAATGAAGGTGACAAAGAAGGAGAGCATGCATTTTTTTTTATGATTTATTTTTAATCAACAGGACAAGCTCTTGACCAGGCTGTTTACCCCCTCTCTCTAACCAGACATTTTCTTTTTCTATAGTACACGAAGGTTTGAACGCTTTAACGCCTTCTCACTCTTGACTAATTTTTTCACTTTTCTCCAAGATATATTAGGCTTTATTTTATTTCTATGTAATTTTTATTAGATTTTTATCTTATTTTTTGATATGAAGGAAATAATTTTTTTTACAGCAAAAATGGTGCCAAAATAAGTTCTGTAATTGTGTCACTTTTGTGTCATGGACATTCATACATAGGTGATATAAAATTTTAGGGTCATCGGGTGCATGCAAAAAGTTGCAGTTTGAGCAATTGATTTTTTTTCTTAATATTTTGTATTTTTTTGTTTTTTTAAATACTGGTCAGAAAAAGACCTTTGGTGGGGCATTTTTACCTAAGTTTATTTTCTACTGTATTATCCCCAGTGGAAATACATGGGGAAACAACTCCCTGTATTCACTACAGAGCTAATCTGGGTCTGATAAGACAAAGCAGCATCTATAACTACTGAGCCCCAGTGGAAACATGACTGCGGGCGGGATTCCTGCTACTCTGTATATAAATCGCTTGTTGAGTGCTGTATACACAGTGATCAGGAAGACAAGGACAATAATAAACCATCCCTGTCTTCTCAGTGGAGAGCCCAACTATCACGGACATCCGGATCTCCGCTCGTGGACCGGCACAATTCGTGTGCAGCTGCGCTCTCTGCAAGACCCTCCCAGAATGTCTGTGCAGAGGTAAACTGCCCCCGCCCAGACGTATATAGTCTACGTGTGGGCGACATCAGGTTAAGTGCCCCTTATATATACCAGAATGTAGAGCCCTTCTGTCAGAAAGGTTCACACTCTGGCAGATACAGTACATCCATGCATTGGAGAGTTGATTGCTGAAGGGGAGAGAAGTCACCCTGAATGTTTTAGGAGGTATTCTAAAAGGTTCATGGGGACTCTTCCCGCACCACCTATTAGATGTAGCACTCCTCAATTCACATCGGGCTTGCTGAGCCCTGCAATGTAAAAGGGATTCATGCCATGCCAGTTAATTCAGCTGCAGACACCTGTTTTGGGGTGTCTCTCATCACTGGTTGGCTAGGTGAGAGGCATTAGGCTCAAAAGGGGAGAGGTTTCTTATTAAGGAGGTGGCACTGCAAGAATCCCAGCTCATTTCAGAATATATTTGAATTTCAATGGAGCAATCACATCATAGGTCTCCACACACAAAGAGGATGCTTCCCAAACAAGAAACACTCCTCCTGAGCTGTTTCTATGGGAAAATACCCATGTAATATGTCTACTGATGGCAACTAAATCCATTACAAAAGAGAATACGGTATTGGAAGCACACAGGACCGGCACGATGTACAGCAACATAACTCATGAGCCACCAGAAACTAGGCGCTGCCAATATCTCTGGGTAATTTTTAGGCATCTGTGCTCAGGACTCAAAGGGAGAGAAGCTACCGAGTGTAATTTCCTAGCAGCATCTCTCCTCTATTTCCCGAGTCACTAGATCTTTTATAAACCTTTCTGGTAACAAACATATATAAGGGATTTTCTAATCATGTAAATCGCTACTTTACAACAGTGAGCAAAATGGGTTTATGACTTTTTACACTACACAGAAAATATGACTCATCAATGATCAGCGCAGAATCAAGAAAAGTACTTCTGCCATCACCTTGTGTCTCCTTTCCTTGTGGACTGCAAGCTCTTGCAGGCAGGGACCTATCTTTTGTAAATTCAGGATTACAGGCAGTCCCTGGGTTATGAACATAATAGGGATTGTATGTTTGTTCTTAAAGGGAACCTGTCACACAGGTTATGCCCCCTTTGCTGAGGGCAGCACAAGCTAGTGTCAGAAGTGCTGTTTCCAGCGCTGTGTCCCTTATTCTGTAAGATGCTGCAGTTTTAGAGCATTTACCCCTCAAATCTTATTCATGAGCAGGTGTTAGCCCCGCCCACCAAGGGCTAGCCCCGCCCACCGAGTTATTCACAGGTTTCTACCTGTTCAAAGTAATAGGTTTATCAGTTGAGGTGGGCGGGGCTAGCCTCAGGTGGGCGGTGTTTGAAAAAAACGGACTCAATGACTTTTCTGGCTGAAAACTGCAGATTTGAGCATTAAATACTCGAAAAACTACAGCATCTTACAGAATAAGGGACACAGCACTGGAAGCAGGTCTGACACTAGCTTGTGCTGTCCTCAGCAAGGGGGGGGCATAAACTATGTGACAGGTTCCCTTTAAGTTGAATTTGTATGTAAGTCAGAACACATAGATTTATTAAATGTAACTGCAGCACAAGAAGTCCCCCCCCCCCCCCCCCCATTCGGATAGTGCAGGGAAGGGTTTTTACATCTGTTTTGCTGTCTGTGCCCCTGTTAAGATTTCACCTCATGTGCTGCTGTGGCATGCTGGAACTTGTCGTTCCACAGCTACTATCTGCTGTGGAACATGGAACTACAAGTGCCAGCATGCCCCATAAGTCTTTGTAATTAAGGGACAGATTTAAGTCGGAACAGGGTAAGTGAGGGACTGTCTGTATTGTATTTGTTTGTACTGGTTATCCATTTCATGTATGTGGACCCTCTGGATTTTCCCTTGTACAGAAAATTATTAAAATTATTAATAATCTCAAGTAATACATAATAAGCTCATATGCTATGAAAACATCCATGATGTGCAGGTTGTCATGAATATCATCATCTTGTCAGATCATGTAGACAAATAACTTGTAGGCTATAGAATAATAGTGGTCTTTATACTGTAGTTGTACATGAACTTCCAGAAGGCAACGACAGGGGAAGACACAGCTGCCTCTTGCCCGCATTCGATAACCATGACTGAAGCTTCTACTTATTTTATCATAGATCTGATGCAGCGATGTTCACAGGGCAGATCTGCTTACAGTCGACATTACACTTGCCGGTCGATAAATTAGATGGCGGCCACCTAAACCAGTGGTGTGGTAACGAGTAACTGGTGAACCCACTAGAACAACGACAACAAACCCACTCCCATTCACACTAAAGTCTTACAAACAGTAATGAAGAAGGCGCATAAGAAGTCTAGAATCTGTCAAGAATTCTTTATTTGACGTTCTTCAGGCCACAACGGTGGGTGTTTCCAGTTGCTATATTTACCTATTAAAACAATTGACCATAGCGCTTCCAGAGAGGCTTCCAGTAATGGAAGCCCCTGCTAATGCCATGGTACTGGCTGTTTCGCTCAGGTTGTCCCGGATGGCACCGATTCTATCCATATGACTTCCACTGGCGCTTAAGCTGCCGGTCATTCCTCCCACGCTTCCTTCTCCGATACTGGGGTTGTGACGGGCTTCTGCTACAGAGGTGGCATCTAAACAAAACAGACAAAACCTTGGTGTAAAACATAGAAGGGCTACTTGTCACAGGTTGGCATCGGATGCCCATTCTTCAGCTACACAAACACGTAATATAAGAAGGCTGAGAAAGAGTGTGTGAAACCCATACAAACAATGGAGGGGGTGATGGGAAGACAAAAAAAATCCAATTTGGCATCTTCATTGAACAGCAACACCAGACTCTGCCAATGCACACTGAGAGCAGGAAGTTACAAGGGAAAATGTAGTATTCTTCCCTGAAGCACGGCTGTAAATCTGCAAAAACAGGATGAAAACTTGCAGGTTTGTGCTGTGCACTTTTGTAGCCTTGTCAGGAAGCAAAGCGTGTGGCACTGGAAAAACACACAGCACAAACGTATCCTCCTGGTATATGGGGCGTCAGGGAATCGGGTACCTAATAACCACTTGTATCCATACGTTTTATCACAAGGCATAGGCTGGTTGTAAGATCAACTAGCTGGACAGTGTTGGACAGTGCGAGTCCTCATTTTCTCAATGCTCAACAATGAGTAGTAAAACAGGAAAAAGAAAGTCAGCTCACCCACGGCCGGCACAGTAGGATCTGCACGGATCTCGTCTGGAGTGTGAACGTGAAGACATATGCAAAACTGAAGTATTGACACAGCGATTCCCACCAGGCATCAAGGGATTAAAACTTAATGAATTTAATTTCTTTTCTTTATAAAATACACGTGCGTCCATAATGGTGTAGGCTCCACATGAAGTTATGAATAAGGGTGTATATCACCCGAAACACGTAAGCTAACTTCATGTGTAATCTACATCATTATGGAAGCACGTGTATTTTATAAAGAAAAGAAATTAATTTCATTAAGTTTTAATCCCTTGATGCCTGGTGGGAATCGCTGTGTTGTGGATGGGAACGAAGGTTATATATATGTGTGATCCTTTGTGTCTCCATATAAATGTATTAGTTACTATATACCTCACACACACTCTATATATATATATATATATATATATATATATAGTAGAGATCGCCATGTAATCCAAGATGGCTCTTCTGCTCTAGTTACACCCTGTGTTTAGACATTCCTGAGCTGTGAGGAGTGGTCTGTAGATAAGGACGTACCAATAGACCCTCACAGCCAGGTACATGTGATGCTTCTTATCTACTAATTTGCAAAAGTATAAAAAAAAAAGCTGCCATTTTGTGAATAAAGCAGAAAGCATTTTTACATCATCAAGGCATGTTGTGATGTTCTCACTCGGTGCACCCTTTGTTATTTTTAAGCTAATTTGGACCCCCACAAGGACAGAATAGCCCCTTCAGTTCAACAATGAGTAGCTCTTAGAGCAGCTATAAGGATACAGGTTCTCCCATAGAAATCAATGTTACCACCTGCCGCAAATACCCGAGACAATATATGCACTGGTCCCTCAAAATCTGTTATTAACTGGTTCTGGGACGACCTCTGTATGTAGAAACCACAGCTCTATGGAGAACGGGTAATTGGTTCCAAGGTCCCAAAATGTCACCAACATTATGCATAATGAAGCAGATACTACTCCAGATAAAGTCCTTACATATGACATCAGAAAGCGTTGCTGGAAATCACTTTCTATGAAGAGGATGGGAGCTTCTTTGGGTCATGGACTTTATATACATTGTACCAAAAAAAAGAAAATGGGGCCCTCACCTGGTGCCCAAAGAAGTCACTCATCCTGCACATGTAAGATCAGTACAGGCATGTACTACCGCACTGTACTGAAAATAGGGGCTACGAGACCGCCAATCACTGCATGCACCTCACTAAGACATGTAAGAGCAGTACAGGCCATGTAGTACCGCACTGTACTGTAGAGAGGCGCTACTAGACCACCAATCACTGCATGCACCTCACTAATACATGTAAGAGCAGTACAGGACATGTAGTACCGCACTGTACTGTAGAAAGGCGCTACTAGACTGCCAATCACTACATATACCTCACTAATCCATGTAAGATCAGTACAGGACATGTAGTACCGCACTGTACTGTAGAGAGGCGCTATAGACCACTAATCACTGCATGCAATGCACTAATACATGTAGGAGCAGTATATAGGATATGTAGTACCACACTGCACTGTATAGAGGTGCTACTAGACTGTCAATCACTTATGTGTGTCACCAATACAGATGGTTTACAAGTAAAATGTTCATGATAACTGGTTGGATCTTCCATCAATCACATGAGCCGCAGATCAGCAGTGTCTGACATTGTGTAGGGAGTGTGGTTTCAATATGCAATGTCCTTTGTACCGTGAAAATATTGTATCCTCAGGGCACTGTAACTTGAGGAACCACTGTTCAACGAATAGACCACTTTATTACAGCAACCTGCTCTTAAAGGGGTTGTCTCACTACATCGATTCCTCTTACCTTAGTCCTGTTTTCTCGGTTTTATTTTTGAATTGAGACATGTATGAATGGGGCTGCTCCAGATATCTGGTGTCTTTTCAGCGCGATATCAGGCGCAGCCTCGTTCATACATGTTTAAAAGTCCCGTAGCCAATATCGGGCGCATTACAGAGTACCCATGGCACTTTGTAATGCGCCCGATCTCGGGAGGGGGGGGAAGGCAGGGTGCACTAGAATCATACGAAACTACACATTTTTAGCTTCGCTATGGCAATTCTAGATGCATTACTGCTGGAACAGGTAAACCACTTTCAAAGTGGTTTACCTGAGCCAGAAATGTCACACTAGCTGTAGAGCAGGTTCATAAATCAGGCACATTCTAGATTAATATTATGCACATGAAATTTGGCGTTTAAACCACCCTTAACGTTTATTGGTATCTACTGGCCTGCAGTGATGAGCTGCTGAGGACACTATAGCGACGAGCACAGGCAGCCTATCAGGGGAGATCAAACAGGTCTGTACCTATAGCGACCTGAGGAGCTGATGCCGCCCATACAAGAAGGGATATCTCAGAATAGGTAGGACACCGTTAATGGACACATATTGCAAAGTGCCTTGTTTTTGAAAGATCTTTAACATGAAAAGCAATCCTTATAGCGAGACAACCCCTTTAATCGTAGCTTCCCTGCGTAAGTGAAATAAGACACGTCCACAGAGCAGCATAAAAATCAAGCAAGAACGTTTTCTGTTGATCACTTTCAGTGTGAATCCACATAAGAACTGAAAAATCTAGTGACCTGAGCGACTTCAGATGAGACATCACTAGTTTCAAAACTGCCAACTTAGAGGGGGTTTGTAACACAACACTGTGAAGAGTATACCAAGAATAAAGGGATTGAGAACCAGGTGGAAGAATGAACATGTTAGAAGCTTTTAGGATTTTCTATTAAAGTCTATCAGGATGGTTGACAGTCGTGTTGTAGATGGCTGTCAAATCCGAAAACCATCTGTAAATCCGACCGAAAATCCTGCCGTGGGCACAAGCCCTAAAGGTCCATTTCGTTGTATTCTGCGCTAGACGGGATCTTATAGAAGCGTAATCTCACAAAATGAATGTCTGATGTAAAAATGTGACCGTGCTCAGTCGTTACACAGTGTCCTTGGCAGAATCTGACAAGATATGATTTGTTATCTTGGCTCGTCCTTGTCAGGAAATATTCTCCTGACATGAACAGAGCCGTTTGGATCTTAATCTTTCCTTTTATGGGAGGAGATCACCGCCGGGCCTGCTTGCAGGACTAAACAAATCACAGCAGTGTAGCAGGAGCGTACGCCTGCAGGGGGCAGCACTGTACCTTTAAATGCGATAATGTAGAAGGGGGTTAATATGAGACATTCAAAACATTTTCTTCCAAAGGAAGTCACGACCAGAGGGTGGAAATTTAATCTCCATGCTCCTGTAGAGAGGATTTTAGTGCTCATCTAGATGACCTGCCCGACAACTACTAGAAGGTAACAGTGCATTCAGTGGCAGTGGATAGTGCAGCAAATCAGATTGTGATGCAAATTCACTTGAGAATTGGAAAATGCTAATTTGCAAAAAAAAAAAAAAAAAAAAAAAAAACTGCACTGAAAATCCACAAATTATCAGTGCAAATTTGAAAAAAAATTGCACTGAAAATACAAAAAATTATCAGTGCAAATTTGAAAAAAAAAAAAAAGAAAAGAAATTTGCACTGAAACTCCACAAGTTATAAGTACAGGTTTCATTGCAGTTTTTTAAAATTATTTTTTTGTATCAAGTATATGGCAATTCACGTTAAAGATTTGATATGACACTTTCTTTGCTTTTTTCTGAACCCCCCCTCACCACCTCTCCGATGTCAGAATTTTACTGAATTTTACAATTATTCAATGACATATTAGTCTACTGTGGATTTCCGCTGTGGACGGTCTGCAGCATGAATCTGCAGCAAGCGCGAAATTTCAAACTGTGCCCACAGCAGGATGATTCTTGGCCAAAGTCAAGTGCAATAGGAAAACATTTACCGTACAATGACAATTTCCCAGCTAAGGTATCTGCTGAGTGATACTGGTCTCTGTAAAACAAAGACAAGATGGTGGCCTCACCTGCTGCAGCATTCACTCCACCGACATTGATATCATTCTCGTCATCAAATTCTATCCGGACACCTTTCCCATTGCCGGCTGACACGCCGCACCCTCCGCTTCGGCATAGTGATATTGGGACTACACCATAGACATAAGCCAACATAATCGGAACTCCAATGCCTGCAACACAACATTGACACAAAACATTACAACATCACCTGACTGAAGCACATTATGATCAGCCAAGACTTCACCATCGCTTAATACATAGCACTCACAGAAGGCTGAATATACAACTTGCTGGGGCCCGGTAACTGAAGGTATATAAGAGCCAGATAAGCTCCGCAGTCAGCGTTGAGAGCTGTATTCTCCTGTAACTGGGGCTACTAGATCAGCCCTTGTTACAGGGAAAAACAGTTGTAAAGAATATATATTTGTAAAAATGCACCCGAGAGGTCTTTATCTGGCCTTTTCCATTTATTTGGGTGCTAAATAAATAACACATGAAAATAAAATAATTTAAAAAAACAATTTAAAATGTTTTTTTTTACCTTCCCCCAATGTTGAGAAAAAAAATTCTAGCATACAAATTACATGTAAATAATAATTTATGTATCATGAAATGAAGGTTGAAAAAAAATAGAGGAATGACTGATCAGGAGAAAGTGTTTGATCATTCTGGCTTTCAGATCTGCATGCAATAAAAGCTAAAAATATACCTGGTCAAAATGGGGGTAAGCTGCCCGCTCACGAAGCTCCACATCAAGAGTCACTTTAGATGGTATACTGGGGAATTGTGATGTAAGTGGCAGTCTAACCCTATTCTATTACATGATTTATGTCATACAGTAAAGAAGAACAAGATATCAGATCTGCCAACATCAAAGTGTTGACCTATGTTGTATGAAGAGACAGTAGAGCGGCTGTCATATCTGTCAGCTCCTCTGCTCTCCATTCAGAGAACACAGGTTACCATACCCATGACCTGGAAAGCAGACACAGGTAACATGAACTCCCTCCTGCTCTGCAAACGCCCTATTTAAAACTATAGGGTGCGATCCTGCTGCATCCAAAAACGCATTCAAACATGCACCTGGATGCGTTTTGGATCCGATTGACGCAGCGCTTTTGGATGCACTGTGTGAACATACCCTAACACACAAACATTCCTCACCTACGGTTACAGCAGCAACAACTGGAGATACGATGACCGACAAGGTGACGCCGCCTGCTATCGCCAGATTCCTCTTGTGCTTTGAAATGTCTTTACCTTCATAGCGATTATGGATCTGCAGGAACACAATGTCATGTTAGTTACCAATATGACAAAATGACAAAACTGCAGCAGGAGAAGAGTCATTAGAAAGGCTGCAGGGGTCATTGCATTCCCTTCTACATCGTGTAAGACGCAGAGGAAGTCCATTTTTACACAACTTTACAGAAATATCGCTCCACAGACTGATCGGTGGCTTCCTGCTATGTTCCTTCTCTAAAACAAAACTGTGCAGATAAGTGCGGCAGCTGCTTCCACATACACACAGCAGCTCCTGCAACGGGGATAGGAGATACAGGCGCGAGTTACAGAGCCATTATCCAACACCCGTCCCTATAGACTTAAAAACTGCTGTTGTGTATGATACAGTATACATAGTAACGCAGACGTGTACAATACTACACAACACAGCAGGCTGTGCGTACGGTACACACACCCATTAATAGTCTGATTAATGTAACACTAAAACAATCTGGAAATTCAAATATCACTTCACATAAGAATCATTTACAGGATGAGCCAGAACTAGAAAATAAAATACAGATAGGATATCGTCATCAATAGCAGCAGGCCTTCTTGTTGACTGTTTCTATGCAGCAAATAAATATACATCTATAAAGTTTTTTAAAAACAGTGCAAAAGTAAAGTAAGAAAACAAGCAAAGGAGTTCAGAGTTTGTAAGGAATTTGTTGGTGCCACCTACACACAGGAGAGGTAATCGCTGCCACTAATTCCAGATCACCCCCACCCCCCCAATTCCGAGTCGTTCTCTACAGGGAGCTAGTTTTTTATCGGGGCAACAGCTAAACATGTGCACTGCTGCTTCACTCAAAGCCTATAGGAAAAACAGAGGAAGCGGAGTACAGCCCAGGGCTCTCTTTGTCATTCCCATAAGATGTGAATGGAGCAGAACACACGTTCGGCCACTGCTTAATTTAAAGGCTTCATCGCTGAGCAAACACAGTAAGGAAGGATGGGAGAATCGGGGGTAGATAAGGGTTAGGTGATAATGGTCTTTGGTGGCACAACTTCTATAAAGGGGTTTTGTTTGTTCCAGAGTCGCGGAGCTCTGGTGTTCCTCACAGCTCCCCAGCAGTGACCCCACATCAATACTGGGAGAGTGAAGGAGAATGGAGCTCTGGTGTTCCTCACAGCTCCCCAGCAGTGACCCCACATCAATACTGGGAGAGTGAGGGAGGGAGAATGGAGCTCTGGTGTTCCTCACAGCTCCCAGCAGTGACCCCACATCACTACTGGGAGTGAGGGAGAATGGAGCTCTGGTGTTCCTCGCTGCTCCCCAGCAGTGACTCCACATCAATACTGGGAGGGAGAATGGAGCTCTGGTGTTCCTCACAGCTCCCCAGCAGTGACCCCACATCAATACTGGGAGTGAGGAGAATGGAGCTCTGGTGTTCCTCACAGCTCCCCAGCAGTGACCCCACATCAATACTGGTGAGTGAGGGGGAATGGAGCTCTGGTGTTCCTCACAGCTCCCCAGCAGTGACCCCACATCAATACTGGGAGGGAGAATGGAGCTCTGGTGTTCCTCACAGCTCCCCAGCAGTGACCCCACATCAATACTGGGAGAGTGAAGGAGAATGGAGCTCTGGTGTTCCTCACAGCTCCCCAGCAGTGACCCCACATCAATACTGGGAGTGAGGGAGAATGGAGCTCTGGTGTTCCTCACAGCTCCCCAGCACAGAGCACACATCAAGACTGGGAGGGAGAATGGAGCTCTGGTGTTCCTCGCTGCTCCCCAGCAGTGACCCCACATCAATACTGGGAGGGAGAATGGAGCTCTGGTGTTCCTCGCTGCTCCCCAGCAGTGACCCCACATCAATACTGGGAGGGAGAATGGAGCTCTGGTGTTCCTCACAGCTCCCCGCAGTGACCCCACATCAATACTGGGAGAGTGAGGGAGAATGGAGCTCTGGTGTTCCTCACAGCTCCCCAGCAGTGACCCCACATCAATACTGGGAGGGAGAATGGAGCTCTGGTGTTCCTCGCTGCTCCCCAGCAGTGACCCCACATCAATACAGGGAGTGAGAATGGAGCTATGGATTTCCTCACAGCTCCCCAGCAGTGACCCCACATCAATACTGGGAGAGTGAGGGAGAATGTAGCTCTGGTGTTCCTCGCTGCTCCCCAGCAGTGACCCCACATCAATACTGGGAGTGAGGGAGAATGGAGCTCTGGTGTTCCTCACAGCTCCCCAGCAGTGACCCCACATCAATACTGGGAGTGAGGGAGAATGGAGCTCTGGTGTTCCTCGCTGCTCCCCAGCAGTGACCCCACATCAATACTGGGAGTGAGGGAGAATGGAGCTCTGGTGTTCCTCGCTGCTCCCCAGCAGTGACCCCACATCAATACTGGGAGTGAGGGAGAATGGAGCTCTGGTGGTGCTGGATTGGCAGCAGTGGGAAAGGCAGGTACCCCCTTTTCCCCCCAAAAAAGCCCCGTCACTATCAGGGCTCTGAAGAGTCTTGGAAAACCCATGTACTCAACAGAGAAGATATACTTCAAAACAAGCTGCAAAAACAGGTCAAGGTTATGTGTTGAAGGGCAAAATTTTATTTTGCAGCGGCTACAAAAATTGGGAAGGTTAGGTTTCTAAAACCTCACAATTAAAATACACATAAAACTGTGTACATGAAGGAACTATTTGACTTGAATGCCGCGCTGCTGCAGGTATCAGCACAGTGGATGACCAGGGGTTGCGGTTTAGAGGGAAAACCATACGAACACATCACCAGCACCACATCACCTTAAAGAGGTTGTCTCACTACAAGGATTGCTTTTTATGTTAAAGATCTTGCCAAAACAAGTCACTTTGCATGGGCTGCATCAGCTCCTCAGGTCGCTATAGCTACAGACCTGTTTGATCTCTCCTGATAGGCTGCCAGAACTGGTTGCTATAGCTACAGACCTGGCTTCTACTGCAGCCTAGTAGAAGCCAGGAAACACGCCCCAGAATTCAAAGTGAAACCAATAAAACAGGACTGTGGTGAGATGAATCAATGTAGTGAGACAACATCTTGAATTCTCAAGACAGATGGAGGTGCTGCCAATCTGAAAGTGAAGTGAAGCACATCTGAGTGATATACTATTGTCATATCCTATTAAAGCAACCAAACAATATAACTGGTTTTTCAGAGTCTTTTAGAAAACTAAAAGCTGCGATAAAATTGACCGTCATGGACAACACTGGTCTACTCTTTTTACAGTTGGATCTAGTTTTTCTGTGGTGTGTGAAAGCAGGACATAATACTGACGAAAACCACCCCCCCACTCCTTACCTATTGTGTAACAAGCAATGTGTGCCACAAAAGGAAACCGAACAACTGAAAAGATGTCCCCATAGGAGGATGGACGCTCTGAAAACCAAAGACCCCCTACCAGTTTCTTCATTACTCGCTCCTGTGGTTATACAACGTTGGCAGCTACTCTGCCGCTCCACACACTAGAGAGTTAGCCCTGGTTCACACGGCTTATTCAAGCCGTAATTGCGAACCGGATTGCGCTCGCAATTCCGGCTTGAATAAGGGGCGGGAGCGGGGGCGCGTCCCGCCGGCCCCATAGACTTGCATTATCCACGGCGCGTATTGCGCCTGGATAATGTGCATGTCAGTTTCTCCCCGCCCGGCGGATTCGCCGAGCAGGAAGGAGCGACGGAATCCACTGTTCTCTATGAGAACTGTGGATTACCGTAATTACTGCGACGGATTGGCGCCGTACTGCAGCGCAAATCCTGCGCGCAGTACGGCGCCAATCCGCGGCGAAATAAGCCGTGTGAACGGCCCCTAAATCTACCATCTGCCCATCAGTGCCTGTGACCAGTGCTTCTTAACGCAAAATGGGAGATGATTTTATGTGGAAATAGATCACCGGGTGATTTGTCTGCCAGATCTTACTTGCTTATGGTACAAGCTCCACCTAACGATATTAGATTTAGTCGTAGATTTAGTGTATGTGCACACGGCACATTTGCAGCGAGTACATTTGCAAGGCGGAAAACACGTTCATTGCGTTGTTGAACTGACGCGCTTGCAGATTTCTGCCTCCTGTACTTTATTATTTTACGGTGTTATTTGGCTTGTCAATTCTTTCCGGAGCGCTGAAAATTAGGAGATTAAGACAGGCGTTGTGTGAATAACTGTATGTATTTACATTGCAATCTATAGAAAGTGTTTAGAACATTATTTTGGGTGTACTTGGGCATACAACATGCACCACAATAAGTGCCAAAACACGTGGTGTGAACATACCCTTACAGATGCAGAAAACTAACATGCCGTGGACTTACAGTTGATACTCTCAAGGTGAGGTTTGCAATGGCTGCAGGTTAATGGGGTGTTCCCATCAAAGGCATTTATGGCATATTAACATAATACGCCATAAATATCTGATAGGTGTCGGTTTCACCTGTCATAAAAATGGCCCCCAAACTCCTCTGGAGAACACAGTGTGCTGCCACCTCTTCATTTTGCACAGAGACGTTTGGGGATAGATCTAGATGGTGGAGCCAGAGGTGGAACCGGCACCTATCAGATATATATGGCTTATTCTGTTAATATTCCATGAATGTCTTAGGCCTCGTTCACACGGCTTATTTGGGCACGGATTGGCGCCGTACGGCGCCAATCCATCGGAGTCATTACGGTAATCCACCGCTCTCATAGAGAACAGTGGATTCCGTCGCTCCTCCCTGCTCGGCAAATCCGCCGCGTGGGGAGAAAGTGACATGCACATTATTTACGGCGCGGACGCGCCGTAAACAATGCATTGTCTATGGGGCCGGGCAGCGGCGCCCCCGCCGCGCGCCCCCCGCCCCCGTCCCACCCCTTATTCACGGCGGATTTGTGAGCTCAATACGGCTCACAAATCCGTCGGGAATAAGCCGTGTGAACACGGCCTTAGATGTGAACACCCCTTTAACCTACAGCCATAGCAAACTTCAACTTTACTGTTAAGACTGTCAACTGTGCATCATTCTGTAACATGTTAAGTGTCAGGTTAGTTTCCTACATTTGCAAATCTATGACTGCAACATCATGAGAAAGAAAGTCTACTACCGCAAGCAGACAGATCTGGCTGACGACGGCCAATGATTTATATCTGCCTCAATTATCTCCCATCTTGCATTAGGAAGCGGCTGCCGCTCAGTGCACTCTGCTGCTAAAATCTAGAACGCACGACCAAATCTGAACACAGCCGGGTGCTTCACAGCAACGTTGTAGAAGGCCTGGTTCACACGATGCTCTGGCCCCCTGTGGGAGGTATATGCCAGGAAGAGCTCCCGATGTAGATCTTGGACAGAAGGCTGCTATGTATCCCACTATTTAGGCATATACGGTCTCATGGTAAAATAAAACCCATGCAGCACAGTACACACTTTTTCAAAGTGGTTGTTCACATTTAAAAAAAAAACAAAAAAACACCCCAACATCTTCTTGCTGACCCGGAAGGGTTACAGTAGAAAAAAAAATAATCTCAAAGCAAAAAATAAACCTACTTTAGGGTATATTCACACGATATACTGCGGGCGTACAGTATGCACCATAGTACATTGTGTGTTTGGGAGCTCGCGCTAATACGCGTGCACTCCCACGGCGCGGGGGAGCCCGCCGGCCCCATAGACAGTCATTACTCGCAGCGCGTATTCACCGCAAGTAATTACCATGTCACTTATCTCCCCACGCGTACAATACAATCGTATTGTACGCCTCGGGAGAGGAGGCGTAATCCATAGTTCTCTATGGATTACCATAATTTCGGCGCGCATCTCGCTTGTATTAAGCGCAAATGCGCGCCGAAACCACGCCGTGTGAACATAGCCTTACTCACCACAACCCGCTCTATGCCAGCACTGGAAGAGCTTGCACAGACCAGTGAGCGGCTGCAGCAGGATGTGATGCCATCGATGACAATGCCACAGAGCGGGTTTACAGGCAGGTAAAGTGTCTTGTTTTGTGAAGACCGTTCATCTCATCCTTAGCTTTTTAAAGGCATGGACAACCCCTTCTATTGTATACCTTTGTAATGAATAGGAAAGTCTGCAACACAACTCCATGTCAGACATCATACCCCTAAACTGAACACTCCAGGAGCAGTATGGAGGGAACTTCCGCTTTACATACATTTCTAATTACCCTACAGCTGTAGGTCACTGGCGCTATCCTCTATGAATCAAGCAGAAGGAAGTGCTTAGGTTTTATCACGTTGGGGATTTCAGAGCCTCAATACCTTCCCAGCAACCGCTTCACAGTATTCAGCCTTAACATAACACCTGTAGTAAAGAATGAAAGAACCACAGCACGTACCTTTCTTCCTACATATACAGGTATTCCAATAATCATTGCAGGAATAGCAATCCCGGCGATCAAAGCTATGCCTACAGGGGCCCCAACGAGGGTCCCCAGCTGCCAAAGGATCTTCTTCTTTCTGCTCCATGGCTTCTTTCCCCAAAATGTACATCCTGAAGGACTAGAAGGAAAAGCAGATGATCCAGTGAGTACAATGGCTGTGTATACAGGCATGGCTTAAATGTCAGAAAACAAGGAAATCCGGCTACCCTCCGGCTTCGTTCCAATCACTACAAGAACACTCTTGTTCTTTCCTATGTCTCAGTCCCTGATGAAGGCCAATTTCAGCCGAAACGTCGGAACATGGGACAATTCTTGTTAAATCTCCTATGCATTGTGTACATTTGAATGGAGAGTTGTTCTTGGATATAAATTTTTGTTAAATAAACCTTTTCTGCGATTACATAAGGAGAGCCGTGGAGTTTTCTATATTCTACAACAAGTGCGCTCACACAATGAATGTAGTCAATTGTACAAAGTAAGAAACAGCACAAGTAAATATTATAGTGCACGTCTAACAGACCGAACCAAGTCTGGAAAATATCAAAAATAGTAGATATAGAGAGCACTTACTCGAAAAATATTTTCTTTATTTTCCCAGCAACGTTTCAGCCCTAAACAGATCCTTTTTCAAGTCAATGAATGTAGAGATACAAAGCAGAGGTTTCCTAAGATCTATATACAGGCAGTCCCCAACTTACACTGTTCCAACTTACATCTGTCCCCTAGTTACAAACGGAGACTTATGGGGCATGCTGGCACTTGTAGTTCCATGTTCCACAGGAGATAGTAGCTGTGGAACGACAGGTTCCAGCATGCCACAGCAGCACATGAGGGGAAAAGGAGATGAAAATGAGGTGAAATCTTCTTAACAGACATGTGAATAACTCAGTGGGCGGGGCTAGCCTTTGGTGGGCGGGGCTAACACTTATGTATAAGATTTGAGGGGTAAATGCTCTAAAACTGCTGCATCTTACAGAATAAGGGGCACAGCGTTTGAAACAGCAGGTCTGTCACTAGCTTGTGCTGCCATCTATGTGACAGGTTCCCTTTAAGAACCGACCTACAGTCCCTATCCCGTTTGTAACCCGGGGACTGACTGTATAAAATTTGCTGCAGCATTAAAAAAACAAACAATTGCCATAAAACGGCATCTCATCACACAGTCTGTTCAGGCAGTGACTAGATCTACAGCAGTGACTGACATTTCAGCTCTGCTATTCCTAGCTGAGCCGGTTACAGGGACTTTGGTGATAGAGGGGTTTTAACAGCAGCTCACAAGGTTACAGAGCTCTAAAAGGAATCTGTCAGGTGGTTCATGCTGCCCTATCTGAGAGCAGGACGTGATAGAGGTGAGGAGCTGACCAGAGAGAGATGGTTGATGACCTAGAAAAAGCTTGTATAAGAGAGAAGACCTGCTCTAGCTCTGAAATGAAGCAAAATCAGGACAACATATTTGGTAATAATCTTAATTTACTTTTGCCCTCGCGTTTAAAGCTAATGAATGAGATGGAAATACCCCTTTTAAAAAAAAATCTGCAATTCAACTTATTGTAGATGAAAAATCTTGCGGCTCTTGGCACTTTCCTGTCCTCAGCTATGGTACAGAACATGCTCTTAAAATAGCCAGTGTGTATTCCAGTTTTTATTTAACTTGCTCTATTCTGGGCAATGAAAACCATAATGGTCTTGAAGGACACAGCGCGAGCAATGTTAGAAATATGAGCCGCCAGCAAACAGCAGTGGCAGTCGCTACACAGGGCAAAGAAACCGCTTACTGAATAGACGAAAGAACAAAAATGTACAAAAACATGAGAAAAACAAAGCGACATTTAATTAGTTGGAAAAAGTAAATGACGACCCACACTCCAGACTAGCCAGTGCACACGCAATGGAATGGACCCTAAAAGGTAAACCATGAGTCCAAGGGGGTCCACAGGAACACTGTGTTATCTGTAAACAAATCCGGCGCCTCCTAGTGAAATTAGACTCCTAACAGAACCTCTGACGCAGATGGGAACCGGGTCACAGACATGTTGGGCAGATTTACTAAAGCAGTGTAATACTTTAACAGTGTGAACTAAGACAAGACTAAGAAAACAGAATCCATCACAGTGGATCACGCTGTATCATATTTGCCGCATTGTTTTTCCAATTTTATACCTATTTGCTTGTAATCCGCTTATACTTTGCTTCAAGAGATGGTGCCATTTTTGGGAATCTGTTGCATCTCAGAACACAACCTTTATCTCTAAGCCTTTCCCCCTTTTCAAAACTTATTAAAGGTATTTCCCATCTCAATTTACAGGAAAAAGCCACAAATCGATAGATTGGGTCCCCCACCTTGAGAACGGGACCAGGAAAGTCACCACTCTTAGGCTATGGCATAATTACGGGGCGTAATCATGCCCCGAAATTACGGTGTATGTATGGGAGCTCGTGCCGGGATAGGCGCGAGCTCCCGTGGGGCGGGGAGCCGGCAGCCCGCCGGCCCCATAGACATTCATTACGGGCTGAAATATGTCCCAATTTCACCCGTGTGAACATAGCCTTAAAGGGGTTGTCTCACAAAATTAAATTCATCTACCTCGTCCTGTTTCGGGTTTTTCTTTTTTAAATTCGGGGGCCGTTTTACTGGGTTCTACAACGCAGTAAAGCCAGGTCTGTACACAGCAATCGGCGGGCAGCCTATCAGAGGACTGAACAGGTCGTAGCTATAGCGACTTGAGGAGCTGGTGCAGCCCCAACTGGGAATAGGTAGGAACTGCTAAGGACACATATTGCAAAGGACTTGTTTTTGCAAATTTTTTAACATAAAAGAAATCCTTGTATGGACAACCCCTTTAAATAAACGGGTTTGCTTGCGCACTACCCCCCATTCGTTCTAGGGGAGTGGCTTAGTGTACTCAAAACTCATTGAACAAATGGAGAGTAGCGTTCACAAAACCCTTTCTCACATTAAGATGGTGATTTTCAAGTGCCGTTTCCAAGGGGGGACCGCACTGTCATCATTTACAGTATAACCTATCGATATGTTATAAATGCCTGATACGGAAACACCATTTTCAGCACCAGTGAAACCCTAAACCTTTCCTATTGTATTTTCTACTTTTTCTTTTTTCCCTGCAGCAGGAGGGGAAATATGTGACACTTCACCTCTAGAAATGATGAAGCACCGAGGTTGGGTGTGAGTTTCCCTAGAAGCCTCTATGTTGTGTGGTATTATGCTTGCATACTTCCTTAAGCAGAACCATGTAAATCAGCCCCTGCAGGTCCCTTGTGACTTCTGAGAACACATTCCTCTCTCTACATGTTAGAATTCGGCAGCATATGAATAATTTCTTCTGAAGTAGTTACGAGAAAGTGAACAAATGCTTAAATATAAACTCCCCCGTACTTCGTATAGGCACAGAGGGACGGCCCAGGAAAAGGTGCTTTGCTTTATCGTCCTTCTTATAAATTTTACAGCTTTCCACTGTAGAAGTGACGGATTCAACCAGTGACCTCCAACCAGTGGTTCAAGCACCCCATCCAGCTCCTCGTAGGCGTTATGTCGACATGCACATTTTATGATTGCAGCCATATCCTAGCAGTGCCAATTTGGAAAGTAGAGTTCTAGTCTTAAATTTAGAAAACTGTATCAGTAGATATTTGCAAATTTTGATTGCTTAAATCTATGCCTCTCCTCCATTTTTGATTTCAGTGTGGCTGCCGACCATCACTCCTGGCTGAATGCGGTTCAAGGTGAAAGGGGCTGAGGCCCGTGATTTAGACCAAGCATTTGCAATGCTTTAAAGCGTACCTATCACCTCCACACAAACACACAAAAATTGATTAAATTATAAGACTTTTCTCAAATACATGCCCAAACAATCCAGAGGATTTCCCTCAGTATTACAGAGACAGGTTTTACTTTCACTTTGTAACCCCGGAGATCCTTATGCTGTGGGAGATGCCAACTGTGCAAGGGGAACTGAGGGCATAGTTGCTTGTAGAGGGTGATCGGAGTCTCTCACCACATACAGTACAACAGGCACAGCACACTGAGGACATGGTGTGACAGAGTTTACCTGTTGCTTCAGCCTCCTCCTCCTCAGCAAACAGGCATCTATATTACACTGCTGCTGGTATGCACATGATGTAGGCTTACAGGTTCCTCCTTGCACAGTGGACTCTCCAAGCTCAGAAGCAGTTAATTTGACAACTGTCAACACAGTGATCCATCCTGCTGTCATGTGCCAACTTGGTCCGACTTCAGAGCTGTCTTAAAAGACCAGCGCTTTTTCAAAAAACAATTACAGGTGAAATCCTTTGCGTTTCCTAATGAAGCATATATGAGAAAGTGTTTGTATTTTAGTCTTCTGTTACTTCATGAGGTTTCTCTGAAGGTGAAAGGTTCTGTTTAAGCGCGTGGATGATTCACATACAAGAGTGGGTTTTATAGAGCCATAAGGCAACTAAATAAGGGTATTTTTAAATCAGACTCCATATGAATCCTATATACAAACAATGGCATGCTCCATTGCATACATCTCAGTAGAGAACACCTCCACATAGCCTTATTCGCCCTTTATGATGGACTTGCTATTGTTAAATTCATAAGATTTTATAAATAATTTGCTGTGGAAACCTGCAGCTGAAATTCTGATTTCTGCCACGGATGCCCACGCATATTAGCCCCAATATAATTTAAAGGAGCTATTCTGAAGCTTTGCTGTGGAATCCAATGCAAAAACAAACATTATTCTGTATGAATTTTTGCCCTATTTACTCCCATTGCCAGAAGGTGGTCAGCAAATTCTATCAGGATTTACGATCTGTCCACACCAGAAGCATTTCAAGTTAGAATCCACACTGACTCTGACTTGAAATACGCTCCTAAAATGGAAAGCAAATCATCCCTATTGATCTCAATAGAAAATACGCATTGCAGTTCATACAAGTATTTTTGTTGGTCAGTCTATAAAGGTCTAAAAACTTTGAACTTGTTCATTATTCCATTGTATTCCCTGTGGAAAATGTACTATTGAGGTTAATGGGAATGGCTAAAAACCATGTATAAAACGCGTCCAAAACATTTGTATATCGTTGTGGATGCTGATCTGCATCTAAAACCCCATACAGATGAATGTAAATCTGCCAGAAAAAAACAACCTTAACTCCACATGAAATACTCATGGAAAATCGTGTCACCTGACATGGTTTTCAATGGGAGAATCCGGCGAGTAAATTTTACATGTGTGAACGCAGTGTAAGGGTACGTCCAGAAAACAACACCTGTCAAAATATTCTGAACCCTAAAACCACATTGTCGGATGAGTATTTTGATGCGGTTGGTTCTCAATGTGGATTTTAGGGTTTTTTCTGCCAGATTTACAGTACAAAGATGAGTCCCATCCTTCTCTATGGGGTTAGAACACGAAACCGTCAGATATTTGAGACACTTTTTTTTTTTTTTTTAAACTAAAATATGGTGGAAAAACTAACTTGTTCCAAGTTTTTATGTCAAAATGGCGGTTTGGAAATTGGACCTATTGAAAATCAGAGTCGTGTGGCCTGCAAGTCGGGTTTTCATTGAGGTTTATGGGAATGGTTTACAGTTGGTTTTTGACGGTTTCGAAAATCTGAATAAAAAAAACGAAATCGAATGGCTTGCTGTGTGGACGGACCCTTAGGCACAGAATCTGCACCTAAAGCCTGACAAAGTAATTAATTGGATTATTTTGTATGAATTTGAATAACCCAGCGCGCTGTTTTTTTAAAAAAAAAAAATTATATATATATATATATATATATATATATATATATATATACACACATATATACACAATACATTACACACCTTTATTTTATTAATTCTTTTTGAACCTAAGGGCATGTTCACAAGGAATACTAATGTGTTATGGAAGTATGCGCTGATCAGCATGTACTTCTAAGGACAGAGGGGGCCAGCCAGGCTCTGCTATTATCAGCAGTGACCTGTCACTTCTCTCCCCCGGCGTACGGGGGAAGACTATATGTACTTCATAGCTCTCTATGAGAGGTATGAATTACCGTAAAGCGCAAATACGCGGCAAAATGTGCGCGTCAATTATGCCGTGAGAACATACCCCAATAGTAATGTATGCACTAGGTAATATTAAATTTCCTTCTATCCGTTTACAGACTGCTAGGATAAGCAATTCCTCTTTTCTTCCGATCTATGGCTACTGTATATTTGTAGCATTGCTGTTTATATGTGGACAATTGGAGCACTTTCTTTTGTGTGATGTGTTCTGCATAATGGGTTTACCTACTGTTTTTTTTGCCACTGCTCCCTGTTATTCTTCAATGCACTGTACAGAGCTTCAGATACAACCTAATAAGGCTTGCAGCAGTAACAGAATACAAAAAGACTTCTTGAATCTGGATCCCCTTGTTATAGCTTAGCAAATTGTTCAAAAAAATAAATAAAAATAAATAAAAGGTAGCCTAAGACAGAAGGAACCGTTGTCCATTGGACGGTGGGTAGGTACCATTAACTGCCCAGTGCACAGGAGATGCGACGTGACCGGATAGTAATAAAGTGCTCCGGGTGGCCATGTGTTTACCTGAGATAATGCAAATCTGAGATCTCCTTCATGCAGAGCCAGCAAAACTCACAGCCGCACACAGCACACGTCATGTGGTTGCAGCTTCCATCATTCATTTTTATTATATAGGCAGCACATCTCGG
Organism: Phyllomedusa bahiana; assembly: GCA_025379985.1. Taxonomy (NCBI): domain Eukaryota; kingdom Metazoa; phylum Chordata; class Amphibia; order Anura; family Hylidae; genus Phyllomedusa; species Phyllomedusa bahiana. The sequence continues at coordinate 86,882 of JAODAL010001635.1, forward strand.
GCAAGGCTTGATGTCATCGGCTAGTCAGGGGAAAAGAGAAAACACATTGCCATTAGCCATAAGACACATGAACGAAAAGCTGAAAAAGAAAAAAAAAAACAACAACAACAAAACCTAAACCTGTGAGCAGCTGATCTGAACACAGTCCCCTCTGCCAGCTCTGCATTCTTTATCTTGTAGACGTATAGGGCACAGCTTCCCATCAAATCAGAGAATTGCACAATGCCCCACGAAGACTGAACGGGTGCAAAGAATGGGGCCAAGGGTGAGTTTAGCCCCATGAATGAGTTCTCAGAAGCAGGCTTTACTGCACAGGTTCCCCTTAATAAGTCTATACCTTCTTGTGATAATTTACAATTATTATTTTTTTTTTAAATACTACTCTTTCAGTAGTGATAAGTAGTCAGGAGAGTTAGAAAACAACCTAATGTATAACCTTTCCCCAGTCAGATCTACAAAACCAAATCTGCACCGAATTGTTGCAGATTTGCTGATGCATTATTGTGAATAGTGGATCCTATGTTTTCTACACAGTACTGTCACTTCTTAGGCTCTGTCTACACAGCACTGGTTTTTGGTTGGATTTGAGATGGACTCAGTATTTAGAATCCGCAGAAAATCCGACGGTAACCAGTGCCCCATAGACAGTAATTGAAAATGTTTCCGTTTGGTTCTTAAATCCACCGGGTTCCGGTGGATTTTAAAACATGCTCGTCGGATTCCCGTACAGTCACTGGGCCGGCGGGAAATCCAAAAACCAGCTGTGGTTTTCAGCGTAACCCCGCGGCAAAAATCGTGGTACGGCGATGGTAAAATGCTGCTGGATTTTGGATGCCATTTTAACATTGCTGTGTAGACATAGTCTTATTGTAGTCCTGCCTGTGATAATGAGGAGACTGCGGAGAAGAGATCTCTACAGAACAGGAAGTTTCACGATATTCGGCTTAGTGGCCGGAGTGAAAACTGCAGGACTTGAAAAGGTTTCTATCACTCTAATCCATCTTGCCACCCACCCTTCTACTCCTTCATCCTTATCAGTCTAATCTATTTGATCTTTCTACTTCATTCATCCTCCCTTTCTATTGATCTAGGTCATTCTGGACAGAAAATAAGAGCAGCAGGGTAGTGACAACAGTAAGGCTACGTCTATACGGCAATTGTAAAATAACGTCGGATTTCGTTATAGAATCCAACCAGTATTTACAATCAACTGCGGTTTTTTTTGCGCAGATTTTGCAGTCGGTTTCGGCCGCCCATTACAATTGAACTGTATTATAATCCGCTGTTTTCAAGGGAAATACGGTGGATTATATATAGAACACGGTCTAATTTTTTTGAATGGATTTCAGATTTTAAATCCAACCTCAGAAAATCCAAGCGGTCTAGACTACAGCTTGGATTTTCTATTGATGTCTATGGGGATGATTTATACTTGGATTTTTGTAGATTCTAAATACCGAATCCGCTTAAAAATCCAACTGAAAGGCCCTGTTCACACGGCAGATTTCGCCGCGGGTTTCGGCGCGGTTTGCCGCTGACAAAACCTCGTCCAAACCTCGCGTCTCCCGACGTGATCACGGCGAGGTCGTCGGCGCGGTTTGCGGCGAGGTTTTCCCCCATACAAATTAATAGGCAGGGCAAAAACCGCACCGAGAATTGCAGCCAAACCGCGTCCCACCCGCGCCGAAAGCCGTGGCCAAACCCGCGCGGCTGTCGCGCTGAAGACTCACTGGAGAATTGACAGGAGACTTCTCACACACGCGCGGCAAGGCCGTGGCACCAAAGCCACGGCCAATATCGTGCTGTGTGAATAGCAACGCGGTTTGCCATAGGAAACCATGTTAATGAACTGGGGGCGTTTGGGGCGCGATTTGGACGAGGTTTTGGCCGCGGCTAAATCCGTCGTGTGAACATGCCCGAAATCAGTTCTGTGTAGACGAAGATTACAGACTGTTCCACAGTCCGGACTCCAGGTGTCTATTCCAGTAGGATCTAGAAGCACGACCGTGAGATCAGGCAATGCTGCCTTGGGGAAAGAAAGAGAATCACACAGCAGATATTCAGCTGTACGCAGCATTAGCCTGGTGGATAATAGAGGCCTTATTGTAAGCTACATCACTTGGAGCATTCACAGAAGAGAGACTGGGTGCTGGCTCTCTGGGCTCCGTGCCAGTGGGATGTGCAATAAGGAGACATCTTTACACTGCCTGGCCCTGATCTATACACATCATGAGATAAGCGCTTTGTACCATGAGAGAAAAAAAAAAATACAAATTGTGTGATCAAACTGGCACCGCACACACCACGAAGAACAATGCTCCGTCTATAAAACCCAGGACGTTTCTTCTTCCAAAAGGACGCAACAAGATGAGATACCTGCAGCTCCAGACTCCTGGCTGTAACTTATAGAAGATGACCGGATTGTCCTCAGACGCAAACTCTGTGCCCGCTCTTGACGTGCAGCATCACATGTCTGATTTGGATGCCATATCTGCTTGCAGTGGTAGCAGAACTCTGTCCCACATCCGTCACGACCACAGGTTAACTTTGGGCAGCTGGCACAGCCGAAGGCGATGACTGCGTAACTAGAGAGCAGAAAGATTAGGGGTCATAACACAGACTAAAACCAACCTGGCCACTACTCTGGAGACGTCTGCTGTAGAAAAAAAGTTCCTCTGTTATTCCCCCTGGAAAGGACTAGAACCCCTGCAGCCTGAAATGTACTGAAGCATTTCCAGGTGAAATGAAAGAGGAGGCGCACAATGCAGAGCCCCATTACATGGCGGATATGTTTTACTGGGAGAAAAGATCCTCTTAAGCACAGACTGGGAGAAATCATAAGCACAAAAGGAGGGGCACAAATTAGATTGTACAACAATGTTTAATCTCTATACTCATGACGATGACAAATGTATAACCTGCTGCATAAATGATTGCAAAATTCTAGTTTAATAACTGAGCACCTGCTGCGCGGTTACAGATACTGCCCTCGCCCCAATGACTCTCTCCACAACTGTGCCAAGACGGGAATGCTTGTTTGCACACGTCTGCCTGTAGGGTACGCAAATACGCATACTCCTCACACGTCTTTAAATGTGACTCCTCAGTCTGAATTGGAGCTTTCCACCCCTCCCCCACACCTATCATCATCAAAGGTGGCCACTACATTGTGACTAGCCACAGTCCTTCACCTTGAGAAGATCCGGCTGGGGATGAAAATCTTGAACATGTGTTAAAGGGGTTGTCTCACTATAATAATTGCTTATTATGTTAAAGATCTTGCAAAAACAAGTCACTTTGCAATATATGTCCATTACCAGTGTCTTACCTATTCCTAGATATCCCCTCTTGTATGGGCTGCATCAGCTCCTCAGGTCGCTATAGCTACAGACCTGTTCAATCTCTCCTGATAGGCTGCCAGCACTGGTTGCTATAGCTACAGACCTGTTTGATCTCTCCTGATAGGCGGCCAGCACTGGTTGCTATAGCTACAGACCTGGATTCTACTGCAGCCTAGTGGAAGCCAGTAAACACTCCCCTGAATTCAAAATGAAACCAAGAAAATAGGACTTAGGTAAGATGAATCAATATAGTGAGACAACCCCTTTAACTTACAGGTGGTGGGCCCAACTCGGGCAGTCCTACCCTGGCACCCTAGACACCCTTCAAGGCCCTCCAATGGATTTGAGGACAACCATGACGTTGATGTGTCCCTTGGTGAAAAGGAGTTCACCCTGACCTAGAAGGCAGCCAGCAATGTACGGCACCACACAGCCATAGCCATTACAGGTTGGTTCACATGGTGCATATTTATGGTGCTCGAAATGCTGCCGAGTCCCAGCGCAGAAATCCCGTGAGGTCGCTTCTATTCCTGTCTCACATTTCAGATCTCGCTGGGTTTATTCATCTCCTTCCTAAGCTTAGTAATTACTTCCATCATATACTTCACTTTTATATCCTATATTAAGTGCAGGATTTCGGGCTACACACCCAATGCACTCCTACAGGTCTTCATTAGAACAAGCTCCTTGTTGCACCAGACATGGTGCGATTTCTGCCAGGAAAAGGGATGAACTCGTCCTAATCTTTTCTGAAGAAATCCTGTCACTTAAGTATTGTGTTCCTGAATAAAGCAGGTCTCGCCTCGGCACCCGGGTCACTAGTGTCTCTATTTATACCCTTATTGTCTACGTGGAGGTCACGGAATATTTTTGGCTTTTTGCGTTGTTTCTACATACCGATTACGCTACTGGCCCAATAGTTCATGAGAAAAATGTACAGGGTAAAGCAGTGTACTCCCATCCCAGACTCTGAATACACGGCGGACAGTCCATGGGGCCAGGGTCATCCTGGATGGATACACACATATAAAGACACAGTAGTCACCTCTGTACTGACCTCCGATCCAAAACACCCATCCATCTACCCACCCATACATCTACCCATCTACCCAACCAAGTACCCACACACCCATCCAAATACCCACACACCTACTCACCCATCCATCTACCCACACATACATCTACCCACCCATCCAAATACCCACACACCTACCCACCCATCCAAATACCCACACACCTACTCACCCATACATCTACCCAACCAAATACCCACACACCTACTTACCCATCCATCTACCCACCCATACATCTACCCATATACCCAACCAAGTACCCACACAACCTACCCACCCATCCATACAAATACCCATCCATACAAATACCCACACACCTACTCACCCATCCATCCAAATACCCACACCTACCCACCCAAATACCCATCCATCCAAATACCCACACACCCACCCACCCATTCAAATACCCATACACCTACCCCCCCATCCATCCAAATACCCACACACCTACTCTGCAAATACCCATACACCTACTCACCCATCCAAATACCCACACACCCACCCACCCAAATACCCATCCAAACACCCACACACCCATCCATCTACCCAGCCATACATTTACCCATATACCCATCCAAGTACCCACACACGCACCCATCCATCCAAATACCCACACACCTACTCACCCATCCATCCAAATACCCACACACCTACTCACCCATCCATCCAAATACCCACACACCCACCCACCCATCCAAATACCCATACACCCATACACCCACCCACCCATCCATCCAAATACCCACACACCTACTCTGCAAATACCCATACACCTACTCACCCATCCAAATACCCACACACCCACCCATCCAAATACCCATCCAAACACCCACACACCCATCCATCTACCCACCCATACATTTACCCATATACCCATCCAAGTACCCACACACCTACCCACCCATCCAAATACCCACACACCCACCCACCCGTCCACATACCCATCCAAATACCCACACACCCACCCATCTACTCACCCATACATTTACCCATCTACCCAACCAAGTACCCACACATCTACCCACCCATCCATACAAATACCCACCCATCCAAATACCCACGCACCCACTCACCCATCCAAATACCCACGCACCCACTCACCCATCCAAATACCCACGCACCCACTCACCCATCCAAATACCCACGTACCCACTCACCCATCCAAATACCCACGCACCCACCCACCCATCCAAATACCCACGCACCCACCCACCCATCCAAATACCCACACACCCACCCACCCATCCAAATACCCACACACCCACCCACCCATCCAAATACCCACACACCCACCCACCCATCCAAATACCCACACACCCACCCACCCATCCAAATACCCACACACCCACCCACCCATCCAAATACCCACACACCCACCCATCTACTCACCCATACATTTACCCATCTACCCAACCAAGTACCCACACACCTACCCACCCATCCATACAAATACCCACCCATCCACCCACCCATCCAAATACCCACACACCCACTCATTCAAATACCCACACACCCACCCACTCATCCAAATACCCATCCAAACACCCACACACCCACCCAACAATCCATCCAAATTTCCATACACCTACTCACCAAAATACCCATCCATTTACCCACCCCCACCCATCCATCAACCCATCCAAATACCCACACCCACCCATCCATCAACCCATCCAAATACCCACACCCACCCATCCATCAACCCATCCAAATACCCACACCCACCCATCCATTTACCCATCCAAATACCCACACCCACCCATCCATCAACCCATCCAAATACCCACACCCACCCATCCATCAACCCATCCAAATACCCACACCCACCCATCCATCAACCCATCCAAATACCCACACCCACTCACCCATCCATCCAAATACCCACACACCCACCCATCCATCCAAATACCCACACACCCATCAATCCACCCCACCCACCATATTCACCTCTGTATTGACCTCCAATCCAACTACGCCGTTTCCAGGTCTTCTTTCCAGGTCTCCTGTTACCTTTGATTAGACTCTGATTGAATGCAGTGATCATGAGACAATGTGACCATTCAGAGGTGAAGGCTGTCAGCAGGCAGTGTCCTAGATCGCTGCCGTCAGTCAGCTAACCGTCAGCAGGCGGCCTGGGGAGAGGACCGGCAGCGGCATCGCTGGAACAGAGGCGAAGATTTGTATTTTGAACTTCTTTAACTTGAACTTCTTAGGGTAAGTTCACATGATGGAATTCTGAAGTGAAATGACACAGAGTCTGTGTTATACTCCTTGTGCAAACCGTCTCCCATTCATCTGAATGGGCAGTCGTCACTGTAAAACACAAGGATGCATTTTCCACACTATAAATTTTATATTTGTGGTTCGCTTTGGGCAGGAGTGATGCGGATTAGCACCATTTATATGGGGCTAACCTGCATTCAGCTTCTCCATGCCCAACACAACTAAAGTGACAGGTCTCTCCATACATACAAGCGCAGAGAAGAGTCCTGTCAGCTAAGCCGAGACGGGTAAAGAGAAGCCGCCCATCGGGGCTCAGTTACAAAGTGTGTTCCCCATAGTGTTTCAGGGAATAACACGTTACTGTGTTGAGGAAGTCTGTGGCTATTTCTTGCTTCCTGAGGCACGGGCAGCCTAAACAGGTTCCCTATGAGCTCCCAAATACAAGTGTAAGAATCTTCTATCTAGTGTCTGTTGTAGCCTCTAAACTCTCCCTACACCAGGTTGTTCTCCCTGGAGATAAGCCGCTGCCAAATGTGTCTGGCTGTGGCTTATGTCCCTTTGTCTGTAAGGCCATGTCCCCACGGCACGGGTTTTCGGACGGTTTTTCAGCCGGTTTGCGGTTTTTCAGACCGCCTGAAAAACCGGCCGAAAATGAGCACAATGGTGCTCTATGGAAAACCCGTGCAGCAGTCCCCACTGCAAGGGTTTTCCGCCCGGCGGCAAATCATTGTAGAAGCACCATCTTCAGTCCGGTTTTCGGACGTAATATGTGCTTCTCAATGGGTGGGCTCTTCTCCGCTCATCGCGTAGAAAAGCCGCCCCCCCCCCCCCCCCCCCCCGCGGCCATGGGGACGGGCGCAAAACAGGACAAATACTGGCCGGCAAACCGACTGGTATTTGTCCTGTGCCGTGTGAACGCGCCCTTAGGCTCTGTCTACACAGCACAGGTTCTTGGTCAGGTTTTAGGACAGATTCAGTATTTAGAAACCACCTAAAATCCTACTGTAGCCTGTGCCTCATAGACCGCAACAAAAAAATCTGTGCTGTAGTCTACACAGCACAGATTTTCTGAAATTCACTGGATTCCAGCGGATTTTACAACGTCCCATATTCCGCCGGATTGCCATGGGATTACCATACATTCACTGTACGGGGCAGACGGCAATTCTGAAAACCAACCGTGGTTTTTAGTGCAAATCTGCGCCAAAAAACAAGGTCCCGCAACGTTAAAATGCCATCGGATTTTGGACGCCATTTTAACATATACTTTGTAGACATGGCCTTAAAAACAATTGCACACCTGGCAAAGAGGGTTGGAGGGGTCACCGTTGTGGCATCTGCACTGACAACTAACTAAAAAAATTGGAGTTAAAAAAAAGACATGTTTGTTAGGGTGCGTTCACACGACTGGTTTGGATGCCGGTTCAGGGCGCGGATTTAGGAGACACTGGTTTTACACTGGTAATTACCGGCACGGACATCAAAGAATTGACATGTGCATTCTTCGCGGGTGACTTGCCGAAAATGATAAGGTGTCCGAGGCAGAAATCCGCCTCAGACAGTCCCGGTCGCTTCCTCGCTGAAACACCGCGCTGACGAGTGCAGAATTTCAACGAGGAAACAAACGCAGGTCGCACACTGCGTCCTATGTAGGACTCGCGTCAGACCGTCTATGTTGCCCATAACAACCAGAGCTTTCATGGTTATACTGCTGTGGTAAAGTGAAAGCCGAGCTCTGATTGGCCGCTATGGGCAACAACTGCGTTTTTCTCTGGTGCACGGTTTCCATAAATGAGGCCCAGTGCATTTTTCCTACAGATATATACAGCGTGTAATCAGCAGCAGAACTCCCTGGGCCCAGCTGAGATTCCTGAGGTGAACGTCACATATTCCGCATCAGTATTCAAAAGCCAAAGCCAATACAACCTACAGAGGAAAGAAGTCTCATGGAAACTCCTGCACCTCTTCCATGTTCTGGATCCATTTCTGGTTTTGACTTACAAATACTGATGCAAAATAGGCATAAAAAAGCGCTGGGTGAACCTGGCCTTGAAGGGAACCGGTCACATTACTCACAACATCTGATCAGTGGGCAGCCGTTGAGCAGATGGATATATAACTTTGTAAGGAAAGATTCAGTATAACTTGACTCATTCATTTAAATCCCTGCTTATTCTGATTTATGCTTCTTAAAGGGGGTTATCCGTTTTTTTTTTTTTTTTTTTTTTTTTTAAATTAAATATTTAATTCTGGGTTAAGGAGTCCAGTGGGTGTCAGTGATTGACAGCCTACCTGATAGGAGTCTGCATACAGAGAAGGCTGTCAGTCACTGATAAGACCGCCCACTGGACTCCTTAAAGGGATTTTGCCACAAAGTGAGTTTGTCTGCTCAGAAGAGAAGATAAACAGGCAGCATCACGGAGAAAGGAGAGTGGGGGGGGGGGGGGGGGAGGGGGCTGAGAGAGAGCCGGGAAGCAGGAAGTGTGTGCAATGTGTACTCAAATAATGACATTACAACCAGTGGATTTTCTATACAAAATAAACCGGATCTTTCTCCACAGTCCCTAGCAAGCTCTTTCATGTTCCCTGTCATCAGATAAGAAGTGCAAACACGCAAGCGCGACCAGATTAGCACCAGTCAGCTCCTCTGGTCCTGTCTAATGTAAACTTTCAGGGCTTCTGATTAAGACTGTAGCGGTCACAGGCTTCACTTTTTTTTTAATGACATATATTTAGAAAAGTGATTAAATACCCATTTTGGAGGATCCCACGTCAACATGATATCTTGGCAAAACCCCTTTAAAAGTTTTGTTTTGCATCAGTCTCACTATGGTATACACTGTAGACTTTATTGAGGTTTTATGCTTTTTGAAGCATTTTTTACATTTATTTTTCGCTGTATGGCCGTAAGTGCTGACATTTTGTCTGGAACGCCATTTCTTACCACTGCATACACCATAGAAGTGCCGCCTGGTCTGCGGACTACCACGCTAGTCAGGAGGCCACAGCTTCTATAGTGTAGCCCCACACCGCCCTCCCTAAATGCATTCTCACACTACCTTGTATAGTGTGACATTTCGCTCAGGTAGGACTGCAGGCAGCTACATTATAGGGGCTGGCCGGCCTGCTGTTTAGCACGCACAAGCAGTAGATAATTATCTCCCAGACATGCTCGATACCCACCAGGTCAAATGGCGCTTCAATACTGTAGCTGCCCATTGCCCTCCTCGAAGGAAAAAAGTACACATCACATGCCTGCTAAGTCAGCAAGCCAGCCACCGCTTCTATAGTGCATCCAGTAGTAAGGGATGTCAAGAAACGTAACACATCAATAAAGTCTATAAATACAGTATAGACTACATTGAGCCCAATTCATTGAAAAATAGAAAAAAAATAAAGGATAACCCATTTAAGGAGTCCAGTGGGCGGTCTTATGAATGACTGGCAGCTATCTCTGTATACACAACCATATCAGGAAGGATGTCAAACACGGATAAGACCGCCCAGTAGACTCTTTAACCCAAAATAATAATAATAATAAAAAAAAAAAAAAAGACGAAAACCACTTTAAGAAGTCCAGTGGGCGGTCTTATTAATGATTGACAGCAATTTCTTCATGTACAATCGTATCAGGAAGACTGTCAATTACTAATAAGACCACCCACTGGACTCCTTAACTAAGAGGGCGGTCTTATTAATGACTGGCCGCTATCTCTGTATACACAATCATATCAGGAAGGATGTGAAACACTGATAAGACCGCCCAGTAGACTCCTTAACCAAGAATTAAATAATAATTAAAAAAAAGGATAACCCCTTTAAGAAGTATAGTGGGCGGTCTTATTAATGACTGGCAGCTATCTCTGTATACACAACCATATCAGGAAGGGTGTCAAACACTGTTAAGACCGCCCAGTAGACTCTCTAACCCAGAATTAAATAATAATAATAAAAAAAAAAAAAAGAAAAGGAAAAACACGTTAAGTCGTCCAGTGGGTGGGCTTAGTAACGATTGACAGCCATTTCTTCATGCACAATTGTACCCGGAAGAATGTCAATTATTGATAAGACCACCCACTGGACTCTTTAACTAAGAATAAAGAAAAAAACAAAAAAAAAAACTGGATAACCCCAATAACCCAGAATTAGCAGTAAATTAAATGAATTACAAAATCTACCGATTTCCTCACCATAGAACTATATACCAATCTGGTCAGTTCTTCCTGATCAGATAACATGATCCCGGCGACAGGTTCCCTTTAAGGAAGTCATCACATCAACGATACCCAGCAATATACTCCTGTCTCCTCTATGACATATGTCTTCTAAAGCAATTCTTTCCCCACAATAGCTGGCCGGCTTATGGTCCCAGTATTGGTCTGACTGACATGAGATAGAGCACTATACTGCCATTCACAGTCCACACTTCCTTACCCGCAGTCTGGAGCTGGACACCATCTACAATCTGGATCAGCGACGAGCCACCTCCTGAGCATAAACTCCTCGTATTTCTCCATCAATACGTCGTCGTTAAGTATTAGACGTATATCATAAGGGTTAAAACGTTCAGAGCACTCGGGACAGCTGATATTGACCCTGCTCTCTGAGATCTCTATCCGCAGGTACTGACGTAAGCAGTCCGCACATGAACGCTGGTGACAGGTCATTATTTCAGGAAAGCGGTCCTTAGAGTGCCGTAAAAGGCACAGGGGGCACTCCATAAAGTCTCCGCTGGGTTTACTAGCGCACGCCGTCCCATTGTCCGAGGAGTTGACGGAGGCAGAGAAGATGGAGTTTTTATCAGTGCACATCTCCGAGTGAATGCTTTCGATGCTGGCGATCCCATCAACCCCACCGGTCAGGTCCCTTGATTTCCGTTTCGGATCTTTTTTCTTGCGGAAGATGGATCCCCATGGCATTCTCCTTTTCTTTGGTGCCTTTTTAACAGGAGGAAGGCTAACTGAAGAAGTGGACGACTGGAGATCCCGATCTGAACCCATCTGCCGATGCAAACTCATTTCTACCTAGCCGCAAATGAATCATTCAGCATACGTGCTCAGCACGGGTCATACTTCCAAGCAGAAGCTCTGGTCAAAGAGTCACCAGCTTGCCAATCACTCCTAGTTCTCCTGTGTCTGTAGCACGGGGTGGCTCCAAGGTAGTCTGTGAATGAGAAGGAGAAGAAGTCAGTACAACTCAAGATACCGAGAGGTTTATAGAGAGATGTGTTGTCTCATAAATCCGAAATTAAAAAAAAAAGGAACTTGAGAGTCTAGATGGACGGGAGCCAGAGCTGCGACGGATAAGAACTTCTAGCGAAAACTTCCTGGTAGCACTCGAAGGCCAGAAAGTGACGTCACATACAGAGTCCAAACTATTTCCTCCGAGCAAAAGAAACTTTCCCGTAGATTACCAGGCTGCAATAAAATCATATTCGAGCTTGTCTGAAGGTTACAGGGGTTTTCTGCAATAGGGCCCCCATCGATTAGCTGACTGAAGTGACCATGGGGCTCATTAGGGTATGTTCACACGTGCAAATTTCAGCGCGCATTTCGCATCGTATTCGCGCTCTAATACGGGCGAGATGCGTGCCGAAATTATGGTAATCCATAGTTCTCATAGAGAACTATGGATTACGCCTCCTCTTCCTGGGCATACAATACGATCGTATTGTATGTCCGGGGAGATAAGTGCCGTGAGTAATGGCAGTCTACGGGGCCGGCGGGCGTGTCACGGGAGTATGCGCTGCACTTACGCCGTGTGAACATAGCCTTACTAGCCCCAGCTCCATAAGTTATTGCCCACCCAGGCCCAATAGCCTCTTCAATTAGCTTATCCCTAACAGATGAAGGTGATCAGACTCCACCCAAGCATGGGCTACCAATATTCAAGTGTCGAGAACTTCTTTTATCAACAGTCTAATGCAATCTAATAACTATATGTACAGTTTATCACTTTACATAAATTCACTCTACAAATCTACTATTTGCATGGACTGTCTGCTTGGGGCTCTGGAGTCAGCAACTACAGACCAAGGAGGTTCAAAAATATAGATACAGTCATATCTCAAATTACAATGTCCTCAGGATACAATGTTTTCAACATACAATGATCTCTTCTGGGACACTGTAGGTTGAGTGTGGTTTCAAAACACAATATACCAGACACTAACACAGGCGATTATCATGAATACAGGCAGTCCCCGATTCACATCGTTCCAACTTCCATCTGTTACAAACTAAGACTTATGGGGCATGCTGGCACTTGAAGATCCATGTTCCAAAGCAGATATAAGCTGTGGAATGACAAGTTCCAGCATGCCACAGCAGCACATAAGGTGAAAATGAAGTAAAATCCTCTTAACAGGGGCACAGACAGCAAAAGAAATGTAAAAACCCTTTCCTGCACTATCCAAAACTTAAAAAAACAAAAACTCTTTTGTGCTGGAGTTACATTTAATAAATATACCTGTTCCGACCTACATAAATATTTAATTTAAGAACAAACCTTCAGTCCCTATCCCGTTCGTAACCCGGGGACTGCCTGTATTTTACATATTTTAGTAGCGCCTACCTACAGTACAGTGTGGTACTACTCTTTACAGGTGTCAGGATAAGTGGCTCCTTTGGACACCAAGTGAGGGCCCCATCCTCTTTTTCTCTGGTACACGGTGTAGAGTACGTGACCCGAAGAAGCTCCTGTCCTCAACATAGAAAGGGATTTCCAGCAGCTCTTTCTGAAGTCATATGTAAGGACTTGCTTGATCTGGATTAGTTACCTACGTAACTTTCGTTAATCTCTGGTTTAATACGTTGGGGACATTTTGGGGCCTCAGAACAAATTACCAGCTTTCCATGGAGTTATAGGCTTAACATACAATGGTTATTGCAGAACCAATTAATATTGTATCATGATAAAGACAAGAAATTAATAGGACGCATTTTAGAATAAATGATGCCTTACTGGCCACTAAGAGGCCTGGCACGTGCAATTGGCTTTTTACCGTACTCACTACTATGCCAGATTTTGACATGACTACTTAAGAGGGTTTTTGGGACCTAACACACGGGTGGTCTAACCTTAGAATAGGCAAACAGTGCCTGATAAATGGGGTTTAGACCCCCGAGGTTCCAATCCCAAGAATAGACCATCAATGCTTTAGTCCTGCAAAACCTGCTCATTAATTCAGTTTTTACTTGCACAAAAGTGCTAGGCTAAATCCCCACAGCATTTGACCAAAAAATGGCTGAAAATCGACAATTTTTTTCCCCGATGCAGGACTGTGGTTTTTGTCACGTTTTGCGCAAAATCTGTGGTCGGTTCTCTCTTTTTTTTTTTTTTGCCATGGACCCATACAACTGATTGTATGAGAAGACTATGAACAAACTGAAAAAAGCGCCAGCATATTATACAACATGTTCCTAAATCCGCCGGCGCCAGAAAACGAGCAGAGAAAAAACGACCTGTGTAGACTACAGGTCGTCATTTCTATTAGGGTATGTTCACATGGGGTAATTTCAGCAATTTCGCTGCATATTTGCGCTTTAATACGGGCGAGATGTGCGCTTTAATTACAGTAATCCATAGCTCTCGGAGAACTATGGATTACGCCTCCTCTCCCCGCTCTTACAATACGATTGTATTGTACGCGCGGTGAGATAAGTGACATGTCAATTACTTGCGGCGAATACGCTTCACGAGTAATGAATGTCAATGATGCCGGCGGGCTACCGGCCCGTATGCACGTATTAGTGAGAGCTCCCGAAACATACGATGTACTGCAGCGCCGCAATACATCGTGTGAACATAGCCTTAAAGTCTATGGGCTGCCTGAACAATCGTATTTTCAGCAGTTCGAGAATCCTAAAACCGCCAAAAAAAGCAATAGTTTTTCTGTGCAGTAGAGACATAGCCTTAGGCCATGTTCCTACGGCTTAAAATGGGACGTATTTCAGTCCGTAATTCGCGCTGGAATCCGTCCCAGTCATTACGGTAATCCACAGTACTCATAGAGAACTATGGATTACGTCTCCTCTCCCTGCTCGCACAATACGGCGCGGGGGGAGATAAGTGACAGGTCATACACGCCGCCAGTAATGATAGTCTATGGGCCGGCGAGGTGCTGGCCCCCCACTCCCACGGTGTAATTATGCCCGCAATTACGCCGTGTGAACATGGCCTTAGACTCTATATATAGATGGTCCTCAGTACTCACCCTTACACTCTATAGATGGTCCTCAGTACTCACCCTTACACTCTATAGATGGTCCTCAGTACTCACCCTTACACTCTATAGATGGTCCTCAGTACTCACCCTTACACTCTATAGATGGTCCTCAGTACTCACCCTTACACTCTATAGATGGTCCTCAGTACTCACCCTTACACTCTATAGATGGTCCTCAGTACTCACCCTTACACTCTATAGATGGTCCTCAGTACTCACCCTTACACTCTATAGATGGTCCTCAGTACTCACCCTTACACTCTATAGATGGTCCTCAGTACTCACCCTTACACTCTATAGATGGTCCTCAGTACTCACCCTTACACTCTATAGATGGTCCTCAGTACTCACCCTTACACTCTATAGATGGTCCTCAGTACTCACATGCAGCCAAGGAACACGCAAGGCTTCTTCGATGTGCACAAGCTGATTTCCTAACAGTTTTAATGGTGTTCATGTGTCTGGGAGGTTCCACAGACAATCATCTACATCCACCTACTCATTTATGGACCTTATTGACTGATGAGAAATTTCTGCCTGCGTCACGGTTGCTGTTCGCCTAAAAACTATGCAAGCCACATCAGTAAGTGCACAAAACGACGCGGTATTGGAAAAAGTGAGGTGCTGGTCGAAAAGTAAAAGTGTTTTATACAAGCCCTTTGATTTCAACTGTGAGAGAAGGAGTGAAACCTATTTGTATGTGTTAAATGGAAACCAAAAGGAGACACGTAGGTGACACATAGTAAGAGGAAAACTAACTTCAACCATGGAGGCCCCACGACATGGCGCCAGCCTGACACCGGATCCAGAGCTTAGTGTGTAGGCTTACGGCGACACAAAGTCTATATGAACAGGTTCGCCCATACATATGGGCCCACTTTCCTGCCACAGGGACATTTTTTGGGCCTCATGTCTAAAGGTCTTGTCTGGCTGTTTGGCTTACCCTCTTGCCACCAACAATCCTAATATTAAAGCTATTCTGTGGACCTCTTGACCCAAAAAACATCAGGAGACACACTAACGAGGTCCATACACCATCAACAGCTGCTAGCTGAAGACTGGTTTGGCTGACTACCATCTTCCCCACACACAAACTTTATGGGCCACATGTATGAAAACTGGCTATGTCTAAAACTCACCTTGTTGCCCATAGCAACCAATCAGAGCGCCCCTCTCATTTTCTCAGAGCACTATATGAAATTAAATGGACGCTCTGATTGGTTGCCATGGGCAACAAAGTGACTTTTAAACCTAGACCGTTTTCATACATGTGGCCCTATTTGTCTAAGCACACGTGCTCTCAATGGAGAGCGGTTGGCAACCCTCTGCCAGACACCTCACTAGAGAAAGTAGTGGCCATAGAAATTCAGTATGTCAAATCCTCCCCCTCTCCCGCACCCATAGCTGGTCCAACAAAAGTGGTTAAGAGGCGGCCAATTTTATTCCTATGAGTATGGGCACCTGAAAAGAGTAGTCCAGTAAACCAAATTAAAAACAATTCCTCATTAATTTTCCTGTGATGTTTTCTGTGTGAATTCGTACCCTCCCTTCCTGTATCACTTTACCCTGTAAAACTACAAGTCCCAAGATCCTTTGCTGTACTTTGTCTATTTTCCTCTGTCCCAACCAGAGTACATGCCCCCTGCTTCCTCCCCAAGTTAAAAATTTTGAGAGGCAGAATCAACGGGGTGTGAGATCAAATGCCGACATGAAAAAAGCTAAACCTCCTTTGGTCACCTCATCCCTGTGTGTAAAAGACAAAGAAGCTTCGTGTCATCAGCTGCCTGATTTAGAACTACAGTACTACATAGACAGGTATCCCATACAAAATGTAATGAAAGTATATTACAATATTTCCTAACTATCAGGGCTGTGGAGTCGGCAAGCCGAAGCCCCGACTCCTCAATTTCCCATACCTCCGACTCCGGACTCCCTCATACAGGGTGCATGTTTAAGTGATAACTTTACTGTAGTAAAATGGTCCCATCAGGCTGTTTATCACCTTATGATACAATAATCAAGCTATTTAGGTAGAACAGACACTGACAAGTAAAAGGGTAACAATGTTTTGATCTTTTGAAAACTTGTGGGTAGAGTTGAAGAAAAAGCTGTATTTGTATCCAAGTCCAGTCTGCACCAACATTGGGAATGTGGAGAAGAGACCTGGGATCAGATTTTGGTCAAGATCCAAAGCCCAGAAGGATTCAGGCAGTATTGAAAACCAAAAGGTGGATTTCCCAAATGCTAACAAAATAATAAAAATTATCACTTTGATTTTTAGGAGCAAAACTGTAACTAAGCAGATGCTAAATACTTGCAAGTCAAATTTATGTATAATATCAGAAAGATGACTGTATATAAAATTACAGTAGCCTCATGTGCAAAGCTGTAGTGGATGGAGAGCTATGGAGCCTGAAAGTCACAAGTTCAAACCATTGTTACTATTTTGCTTGTCAGTGTAAAATATATTTATTGGATACGACAAAAAATTGTAAATATGCAAAACACTGCAGGAACATTTGTGAAGTCTCTGAATTTGTTCTGAGAAATAGTATTGCCTCCATCAGATCCTACATACATGACCTCATGTCTGATCTCATTATTTCCAGGCTAGAGAACGGCCTCTCTACACTAACTTGGCTTGGGGGCAAAGCGGTGACCACAGGGGCAACATCTCTAACAATGTCAGGGTATAAAGCAATTGCCTCAGCCACAGTCAGGTCTGATGAATGGTTGGACTCTTCTACTTCTTTGAAAACAGGTGAAAAATTTTGCTGAAATCTGTTTGCCCTGGGAGCGGAATCTTTCCCCCTGGAGCAGCACTTTGCCTGCTCCATGTCATCAATTACACTCCTCATGTGATAAGACTGAAGATATGGGAGCAGTAGCACTGGCCGGACCCAATTCCTCTTGCTGAACTGCATCGAACTAACTGGACCAACTTATATATTTTGGGAGTCAGAGTCGGTCAATTTTATGACGACTCCGACTCCTGCAAAATAGCCACCGACTCCACAGCCCTGCCAACTATAGGAGAGAGATTTTTTTTATTTTTTTTTAAATCCCCACTACAACCCTCTAAGTAATCGATGCACAGCGCCAAGCAACAGGTGCCAAAATATTCAGGCACAGAATCTAAATTCCTTCAAACACACCCCATATACTAGAGCACATTTCACAGGAGGCCATTTAATCGTTGGGTATGTTTTTGGACTTCACATGACCGAAAAAAAACTGAAGCATAGGGACATTTATAAACGGTCTCCTTACAGACTGAAAGATTGCTTTGCTGCCAGCCTGCCACACCAACTAATTATTACTGTAACCACATATCAATTTCTAGCAGAAGCCTTTCCACAGAAGGGCTCAGCTCTTTACTGGAAGCTTCCTTATCTAGTCATGGCTTCGGTATGAGCTCTTACTGGCACATTTGCTTTCCTTAAAGAAGCAGTAAGTGGCAATGGTCCTGTGTCTATATACATGTAATATCAGTGGTATACAAATATAGAAGACAAAAAAAGAAGGTGCCGCTCTGTGTGTGAATCCGTCCAAATGGTTAAAATATGAATAAAATGGGTGCTCACCTGATGGTGTTGTGCGACTTAATTTAGAGGCACAACAATCAAAAATCGCGTGGGTAGCTCTATCCGAGCTTCTGAAACAGCTGCCTTGTGGTCCTATTCCTCCGGAGCCAAAAAAACGGCGAAGGGTGGATAGATATGCGGATAGCACATAGAAAGATATATGGACCGGGCGCTCAATTCTTGGAAGAGATTCTATTACGAATTCCAGATGGATAAAAAACTTGTTTTAATCCATTAAAAATGCCAACGGGGGTCACTCAAGCATAACAGTAACTGGTATGACGCTTTTCGTGCCAGCCGGCACTTACACAAAAGTTACTTTTGAGTGTCTCAAAAAGTGCCGGCTGGCACGACACGCGTCATACCAGTTACTGTTATGCTTGGGTGACCCCCGCTGGCATTTTTAATGGAATAAAACAAGTTTTTCATCCATCTGGAATTTGTAATATCAGTGGTGAGACACAAAGGCACGAACCTAAAAACCTTCTGGTGCATACTGCGCTTGAAAAAAAAACACATGCAAGCGCTAGAAAATATGCAGGTATTATATTAAGGTTCACGGCTGTTATTCAGTACGGTATTCGTCAGTAATGGTTCCCCAATGGATACCGACATAGCCACGGTGGTCCATACACATTAATAGAAAGCAATCCTATTAGAACTAGGTGTGCCCGATTTCCCAGACCAAACATAGTCCAAATAGGACTACATTTGTTTTATTGATGTCTATAGGCCACCTGCAGCTCAGCTGATGTATCTTTTGGGGTACCTTTTATTAAAGGGGTTGTCTCAGCATGCTGTTTCAGAACCACAAGCAGTTTTACATTCATGATTTCAGACTCTTCCTGGTTACTCAGTGGGTGGGTCTATAGCAGCGATGAACATATCAGCTCCGTATTCACAGCTCTTCGCATTGCTCGAACTTGAGAGCAGAAGACCTTATCTATGAGCTCTGAAGCTCTTTGCTCTAAATTTCACACGGCGCAATCGCAATTACACTGGCTGTTTGGGAGTCGCGCTGATACGCCCGTACTCCCGCGACGTGGGGGGAAGATTGGGGTATGGGGTGTTGCATCAGCACGCCGGCCCCATGGACTGTCATTACTAAGTGACATGTTCTATGAGAACTGTGGATTACCGTAATTTCGGCACGCATCTTGCTGGTATTAGAGTGCTAATATGACGCAAAATTTGACCGTGTGAACATACCTTTAGAGATAACAGACTCAAGGTGCTGGCGTCCTTTGTGACGAGCTGTGGTGCCCTCACCCCCTGCTCTTAGATAACACAAAGAGCAGAGAGAGAAGAGGAGAGCAGGACGGATTACCTAGATAAACCTGTGTGCACTCAGAGAAAAAAAAATCTCTACTCAACAAAACAAAACAATATATTTGGAAAAGGTCTTAATTTACCATCCCTTACATGTTATAAACTAACCTTTGTAGTGAGACAACCCCTTTAAGCAGTCCTGATGCATACCCCTACTATACTGAATAGTGAAGTGTGAACCGAGTCTTACTTCTTAAAAAAGGGATCTTTCAATTTCGAGGCAACACGGATACACAGAGGATTGGAACATTTCTGTTTTTCGGTTCTGATGAAAAAGGAAATACAGTTTTGGGTAAACCCTTACTTACTGGAAACCATAGGAGCTGCAGTAAGACTAGACTCTGCTACTTTCATTTGCATTTCTAAAGAAAACAAGACTAGGACAAAAAAAACACACATTCAAGTGGATGAGGAGGAAGTGAACTGCAGTGAAGGGGCGCAGGGATTACCGGAATAACCTGTGATAATCCAGCTAACAGTCCCTGGCT
Organism: Phyllomedusa bahiana; assembly: GCA_025379985.1. Lineage (NCBI taxonomy): Eukaryota > Metazoa > Chordata > Amphibia > Anura > Hylidae > Phyllomedusa > Phyllomedusa bahiana. The sequence goes on from JAODAL010001635.1 coordinate 107,147, forward strand.
GCACTGTGCACAGCTGATAAAGCAAGGTGAAGTTTGAACTGCGGTCTATAGTATAGATTTCATCAGGGTTATAGATTAACAGAAGGAAGATGTGCAGTGACCCGCGCCAAACAGCCACCCGGTGTCCACCATGTTCTGACCAAAGCGCAGCTAGAATGAATATCACATTACACATTCACTTTACTCAATGGCAGCTTCCCCGGATAGTAAAATGATCAAAGCCCCAGGATATGAAGCATTGATCACCCCTCCAGGTGAGCAGGGGCATTACACTGGGTCATTTACGTAATGCACAGGCACATCAGAACCTCCTAATTGTGCTCCCCATACATATAAAGCTACCAGTACATACCCCATAATAGAAAATACATCCACTTATGGGCAGAGTTATTGTCCCAGGACAACCACTGCAATATATCTATCTTTATCTAAGTCTATATATCGCCATTCCCCACACTGCTGAAAGTGGGGCACAGTGGAGTGAGTTTGGGTAAGACAAGCTCCCCACACATCCCATTGTACACTAAACTCCCAGGACAACCACAATACATCTATCTATATATGTCTCTATATCGCCATTCCCCACACTGCTGAAAGTGGGGCACAGTGGAGTGAGTTTGGGTAAGACAAGCTCCCCACACATCCCATTGTACAATAAACTCCCAGGACAACCACAATACATCTATCTATATATGTCTATATATCGCCATTCCCCACACTGCTGAAAGTGGGGCACAGTGGAGTGAGTTTGGGTAAGACAGCTCCCTCCACATCACACTGTACAATAAACTCTCTGGTGAACAGGTAGATGGAAGGTCTGGCCTCATTCTCCCTCAACCCCTCGGCTGGTGGGTGCAGGCCACAGTGTCTTCTACAGTGTAACAACTGGGTATTATAGGGGTTGCCTCACCATGCTGTTTCACAGAGCCACAAGCAGTTTCACATTCATGCATCCTGTCTTTCTAGTCAGGCTGTGAGTGGTTCTATAGCAGTGATTAGCATATGAGCTCCGTATGAACAGTTCTTCTAGTTGCACCGACATGAGAGCAGACCTTCTCCTTGAGTTCTGAAGTAAACTTGCTGTGGCGTCTCCTCTCACATTACAGCGAATGCCCAGTAGTCACAGCAGGAGGACGCTTTGGACAGCGGAAAGTTGTTAGGCCGCGTCTACACGGCACAATGTAAAATACTGCTTGGATTTCATTACAACCCGACCAGTATTTTATAGTCTGTTTTCGTTTTATGTCACACCTTTTGCCGCGGTTTTTTGGATTTCAGATGCCCCCTGCCATAGAACAGTTCTCTAATCCGCCGTTTTGCCGTGGGTCATAGAACATGTTCTAATTTTTCTGGTCAGATTTCGGATTTGAAATCCAACCTGTGTAGACTACAGCTCGGATTTTCTGTTGCGGTCAATGGGGATGATTTAGAGTCGGATTTTTACGGATTCTAAATACTGAATCCGCTTTCAAATCAGTCCAGTGGGGGCATAGCCTTAGAAGGAGCCACCCGGGAGCCCCTTTCTTGCTCTAAAGGTATGTTCACATGGGGTAATTTTGGCACGCATTTCGCCACGTATTTGCGCTCTAATAGGGGCGAGATGCACAGGAAAATTACGGTAATCCATAGTTCTCATAAAGAACTATGGATTACGCCTCCTCTCCCCGCTCTAACAATACGATCGTATTGTACGCGCGGGAAGATAAGTGACATGTCAATTACTTGCGGCGACTACGCGCCACGAGTAATGCATGTCTATGGGGCCGGCGGGCTGACTAAACACCCCCTGCCCCCCGTGTGTGTACTGTACGGGCCGCAATACATTGTGTGAACATAGCCTAAGCATTACGTCCATTAGGGCTTGCCCCCACAGCAAGGGTTTTCGGATTTGAAAACCGACTGTTAACCTTTTACATTGATTTAAATAGAAAATCCGTGCAACAGTCCCCACTGCAGGGATTTTCTGCCGGACAGTTTTTAACACTGCCAGTGTTCCTAAAAACTTAGAACCTGTTTATTCTTCCCTCCGTTTTTCGGGCAGAACATGAACATGTGGGTGCGAAAGGGGAGGGCTTGAATCCGCGTAACCCCACGTGCCAGAAAAAGACAGAAATCCGACTGGAATTTTGTTGGTGCCGTGGGAACGCACCCTTAGGCAATGTTCACACGGCTTATTCAAGCCGTAATTGCGGGACGGATTTCGCCCGCAGTTACGGCTTGAATAAGGGGCGGGGGAGCTGCTCGCCGGCCCCATAGACACTCATTATTCACGTACGCGCCGTAAATAATGTGCATGTCATGTTCCCCCCCGCGGCGGATTCGCTGAGTGGGAAGGAGAGACGGAATCCACTGTTCTCTATGAGAGCAGTGGATTACCGTAATGACAGGGACGAATTGGAGCCGTACTGCAACGCAAATACGGCGCGCAGTACGGCTCCAATCAGTCCCAAAATAAGCCGTGTGAACGAGGCCTTATAATTCCAGGTTGCATATCCAGCTCAGCATTTCCAAACACTAAGCAGTAGAGAGCAAAGCTGCTCAGTACCTTACTTTTTGCAATTAGACTGCAAGGAGGCTTCTCCGAAGTGATTTCGAGTATTGTGTGGGAGGCAACACATAAGCCCCGAGCTGCAGCTGTTCAGAGCCAGTTTCCTACACTGCAGCCCTTCCTATACAGATGTCTGCACGCCCACTGAGCCCTGCAATGTTACTACTTATCTGTGACTAAACGGCCGGGGTGAGAGAGAAAAGCGCTTCATCTGAAGGCGAGTCTGCACCTATACAAGAGCTGATCCTGGCCGCTCCATGGGACAAGACCCATTAGTATACAACTGGATATGGGTCTCACACAAGCATAGCAAATACACGAGAATGTTTGCTCCCATATGAGTAGTTCTGGTGCGGGGAGAGGAGAAAGGTGCTAAAGTATTTCCTTGAGTCAAGGAGCAAACACCTCAAAACAGCTGTCAGCAGATGGGACACTTTCTCATTAAGTCATGTATTAAAAGGGTTTTGCCACAATCTCATTTCATGCCTCCTGCATCCAGCTCTTTAGCTCTGTGTGCGATTTGTTTGAATTACATATCATGTGACCCAGCAGGATGACATCACCCTGCCTTTCCTCTCTCTAGTCAAAGAAGGATCTGTTTATGTAAAGCATTGTGAGTAGCTGAGGTAAAGTTTTGGCTTCCAGGCACAAGGGTCCTAGGGTCAAATTCCTGCAGGAACCAAACCTGTGGGTTTTTTCTCTCTTTATCAATGCACAGACCTCATTGAGGTTTCTTTTTTATTTATTTGCACTGTTTGACCAATTACTAAGGAGAACAGAGGACAGGAGTAGAATGACAGCACCTGGGGTTTGAACACTCAGTAGCTGCCCGAGAGGAAAGGTGATGTCTGAGCATGTGCGACCAGGACTGAGGAGCTCTCAGCGCTGGTCGTATCCCCTGGAGACGAGCTGTAAACAATGGATCACTAAGGGAGCAGCTAAGACCAAAACAGTGCAGAATTTTTAATCATGATGAAAATCTTTATTATTTAGTTTGCAAGTTTCCCACGTCAATTTTACTTCGTGGCAAAACCCTTTTAAGGCTCTTTAGTGGGTCAGATGTTGGGTGTGAGGGATGCTGCTTTCAATAGGTGGCACCAGAGACCTCATATTTTTCCTTAGAACCTATTTTCTCCCACGACACAAATCCTGACCTCCTAACACACTTGATTCTTGTCATTTGATCACCCTGTAACTTGCTGAGCACAAATAGGCCAGTATCCGATTGTCTAAAATTGACCATAAACCGTAATATGCCTATAGAATGATGGACCTTTTGACTTTACCAATTGCTCAATTAAACTAATTTTCAGATGCAAATAAGCAAAGGCGTTCATAGAGGTAAGGCAGCTTAAAACAGGGGTGCAGGTTAACTCCCTTCTAACCATGTGGGGCAAAAAGATTTGGATGCTTATTTGCCCCCTATCTCTTGGTTTAATCTCCCACACTGTTTTTGATGGATCAGCAGCCGACCTGGAATAGGCCCCACTTCTCCAGGGGTCCCGTAGCAACCTATGGAACATCCACCATTACGTGCAAAGTCAAAACTATTGCTGTATAAAACTTCATAAAACCACTGAATGGCCAAAACGGTCTAAGACTGCATTAAAGAGGTTGTCTCACTACAAGGATTGCTTTTTATGTTAAAGATCTTGCCAAAACAAGTCACTGTGCAATATGTGTCCATTAACAGTTTCCTACCTATTCCTAGATATCCTCTCTTGTATGGGCTGCATCAGTTCCTCAGGTCGCTATAGCTACAGACATGTTAGATCTCTCCTGATAGGCTGCCAGCGCTGGTACACTATAGCTACAGACATGTTAGATCTCTCCTGATAGGTTGCCAGTGCTGGTCGCTATAGCTACAGACATGTTAGATCTCTCCTGATAGGCTGCCAGTGTTGGTCGCTATAGCTACAGACATGTTAGATCTCTCCTGATAGGCTGCCAGTGCTGGTACACTATAGCTACAGACATGTTAGATCTCTCCTGATAGGCTGCCAGTGTTGGTCGCTATAGCTACAGACATGTTAGATCTCTCCTGATAGGCTGCCAGCACTAGTCGCTATAGCTACAGACCTGGTGTCCTCAGGAGCTCATCACTGCAGAGCAGTGGTAGCCAGTAAACACCCCCTGAATTCAAAAATGAAACCGAGAAAACAGGACTGAGGTGTGATGAATCGATATAGTGAGACAACCCCTTTAACATTAAAGGTTTTAGATTCTGTCAGCACACCAGGCTGTACTAATTTGTCGGATCGAATGAAGGACTCCATGGCAGAAACCTGATGTACCGGATCCTGTACAATGCAGATGTGAATGCAGCCTAAGCCAGCAGTGACACCTTCTTCAACCCAACTTTTCAAGGAAGAGATTTTTCTTTTTACTAAATGAGAAAATATAAATGTAACCACTTGGTCATGGACCTCAGTGGCAAACATCCAGATACATGAAGGGTTCTTCACACAAGTCTCAAGTAGTCTAGTCAAAGAGCTCTTCTAGGGCATTTTAAAGTATTGGGACTAATGTTGGCAGCACCCCTGCTCAGGCGTCCCTAAGATAACACTTCCGGTATGTCCTGAACAAACGCTGCAACATCTGGTGTATGGATCCAGACTGCCATCCACATGCCGGCAGATGTCCTCATGGGTGGTAGTGATGTGGACACAGAAGGGGATTGAGCACCGAATATGGAAAGAAAACCGGTTCACAGCTTTTTATACTGCACAAAGACCTCGGCTATTGCCAAAGTGATCTTTTCTCCTCCCCTCCAAGAACTTGACAAAACTTTCCACTTCGGCTCCAGGAAGCCAAGGCTGTTTCTGCCGCTGTTCAGTGCATTCTAGTTCTGCTGGGTCATAAACTTGTCAAGGGCTTGTACACAAAGTAAAGCGTGACACCGGCCTTCTCATCAGCCGACAGCCAAAACACGGGAAACAAGCTGTTCTGCGAGGAGTCTGGAGGGAAGATAATAGCCACAAGTCCAACCCTCGTCTGATGGCTTCAGGAGCGCTTCTCTGCTAGTAGCCGCTTCCCGTATTACTACACCGGGGAACATTTCTATCAGGTCGGCTTAGGGACTCTTTATAATTTAATGCTAATTATGGCACAAGTGCACTTAAAGGGTTGTCTCCCTGCAAAGATTATTTTTCAACATGTAGGGATCAATAAATGAAGACTTTTTCCCAAATATAATGCTTTGCCTATTTTGCTTTGTTGAGGAGATGAAAGATTTTATCTGCTTTGAGTGCACACAGGTTCCTCTGGTTACCGGCCGGCTCTATCGCCGCTCTGTTTTATCTTATAGCAGTGAGTGACATCACCGCAGGCTGGCACACAGGACTGCTGGCATCTCTAACAAAGATGACTAATTGCTTTTGTTTTATTTAGAACAGAGAGCTTCAGCGCTCATAGATAACATCTCCTGCTCCCATGTCAGTGCAATTAGAAGAGCTGTGAATACTGAACTGATGCGCAAGTCACTGCTATAGAACCAAACACAGCATTACCAGGCAGAGTAATGAAGCATGAATCTAAAACTGCTGGTGGCTCTGTGAAACATAGTGGTGAGACCACTGCAGTCATCTATTTCTTGTGATCGGTTACCACCAGGCCTTGCTATTTTCGTCTCCCCTTTACACTTTTGGTACCACTTTTTGATTTTTGATTTTTTTAAAGAGGGTTATCCCAGCTCCTACTTTGATGGCATATCGATAGGATATGCCATCAAAGTGCGATAGACCTAGTTCCTACTGATGGTCTCAACTTTAGAAGTGAGAGCCAGTCGCACTTGCGCAGTACTCTCTATTCTGTTCTATGTCAGTTCTGAGCCAGATGAACACACCCCTGACCTGTCCTGGCAACTCCCAGAGAACAGAACTGAGAGTTGTGCTCAAGTGAGACTGACCCTCCGTTCTGAATCAGACTCCCCCACCTATCACCATTCACAGATTGCACATCACCCAAAGAATGTGTGTTATACAAAATCCCACCGACATCGCAGTCGCAATATGTGAACCTCCCCTTAAAGGGAATGTGTCATCAAAAAAGGACTTATTGTTTAACTCACATTTTTATGTTAAACACATTTTGTAGGAATTTCTGGTTATGTTTTTTTTATTTTCCACCTCACTTTCAGTATTTTTTTTAATAATTCATAAGTCCTGCAGTTTTCACTTTGGCCACTAAGCCTAATAATAATCTGACATTTCCTGTTCTGTTTAAAGAGCTTTTCAGCAGTGTGCTCATCAGTAAAAGCAGGATCAGGCTGAAAGGAAACACCAATGTGTACAGATAACACAGAATCCACCAGTCACAGGAGGAGATGTCACAGCTCCCCCTCTCCCCTCCCTTCACAGTGAAAACTCTCCTATACAAGTCTATGGGACAGAATCTGTCTTAAGAATCCTATGTGCATGAAGCTGCTGTAAAGCATCTCTCTGACTGCTGTTAAAGCAGTGCAAGCAAGAATGTCTTCCCCACAATCGTATATAGACGACCGAATAGAGAAATCTACAATCAGGAAATAAAAACGGCTAAGAGGAAAAGAATATGGATCAGGGGCTTGATTTAATAAAAAAAAAAATTGGTGACAGATTCCCTTTAAAGTGATTTTCCCTCTTGTATTTTTCAGTGCTACAGGAAAGGAGAGGGCAGTACCTGTGCCCGTCCTCCTCTCTCATTTCTATGGAAGCTCCATATAGCCAGGCACGTTTGCCCAGCCATATTCTGAACTCCAATAAAAATGGAAACTGTTAAATGCATTAGGATATAAATAAGCACTATAAATGTATGGAGACTCCTAGTTCCTAGTCAACAAGAATAGCAGGTAAGAGGGAGTGGTCGGTATACTCCCAGAGATTTCTCCACTATACACTTTATTAGTTTCCAGGAATACATTTTTTTTTCCCCACAGTGCTGTAACAGCAAATATATATATATATATGTTGTCCTTGTGTGTGTGTGTATACATATATATATACATTTATACATATAAAATGTGTCTGTAGGTACAGTGTATATGTATACATATATATGTATACATATATATATATATATATATATATATATATATATATATATACACACACACACACATGTACGTTATATATATATACACATCTATACACACACAAGGACAACATAATACACTGCACATGACAAGGATGTGAAGATAGCCTATAGGTGACTGATAAGACATCTATCATGGCCTCCATGCGATGTACACGTTGGGAGCTTCGTCCACCTGTGACCGCTCCTGACATTGTCTGGTTCAGTAAATCCTTGTGTTCCCTGTAATGTAACAATCCTGAAGCATCTTCTCTTCTAACTCTGTTCTGTTCCTCTGTTGTTCCTTCTAGAAATGTATTACTGAATCAGTCAGATGGGTGTCACCATTCTAGTTTTCAGAGGAGTGTGTCCCTGTATACAGTGAACATAAAACCTAATTGGACAAGATCAGACTATATAGCTCCAAATGGTGACACCCACATGGCTGAGTCAGTAATACATTTCTAGGATGAATAAGGCTGTGTCTACACAGCATGCAAAAACGGGCATATTTTCGGCGGTTATAGGATTCTAAAACCACTGAAAACCCGGTCGTTATACATGCCCACAGACTTTAAAGGGAACCTGTCACATAGGTTATCCCCCCCTTGCTGAGGGCAGCACAAGCTAGTGTCAGACCTGCTGTTCCCAGCGCTGTGTCCCTTATTCTGTAAGATGCAGCAGTTTTAGAGCATTTACCCCTCAAATCTTATTCATGAGCAGGTTTTAGCCCCACCCACCAAAGGCTAGCCCCGCCCACTGACAGTTATTCACATGTTTCTACCTATTCAAAGTAATAGGTCTGTCAGTTGAGGTGGGCGGGGCTAGGCTCGGGTAGGCGGGGTTTGAAAAAACTGACACTCTGAAGGACTCTTCTGGCTGAAAACTGCAGATTTGAGCATTAAATACACGAAAACTGCTGCATCTTACAGAATAAGGGACTGGAATCAGCAGGTCTGACACTACCTCATTCTGTCCTCAGCCAGGGGGGGCATAAACTATGTGACAGGTTCTCTTTAATAGAAAATACAAGCTGTAGTCTGCACAGGTTGTTTTTTTCCCAATGGTTTTCTGGCGTCGGTGGATTTAGGAACATGTAAAATCCACCGGCGTTTTACTATCAGTTTTCCATACAATCAATTGTATGGGCTGATGGCAAAAAAAATGAGAACCGACCACAATTTTTGACAAAACAGACAAAAACCGTGGTCGTGCATCGGACAAAAAATGGTCAACTTCCGTATGTTTTTTGTCCAATGCGGTGTGGATCCAGTCTAAAGGTGACTTATAAAGCAAAAGTTATATAAAAATCTTTAACAAAAAAAAAAAAGGCATAATATGGAGCGACTGCAACAAAATTGTGCTTGAGTCCACTTTTTCCTGCATAGCTATATGCCTGAATAAGTTTTGATGAAAGTATTAGCACAGAAGACATTGGACTATAGTCATTTTCAATGTACAAATTAAAGGGGTGTTCCAAAATTCAAAAACAAGCTTGTCAGCCATTTGTGGATGATTTAAAAAGGGGTAAAAAAAAAAAAAAAAAACCCTTCTTTAAATCAGCTTGCTCCAGAGCTGCCACTGTTCTCAGCCAATGACAAGGCATTCATTGTTCACATGACCCTGCAGCTGTTCACAGGATGCAGAGACCTCTTCCTGGATATACAGCATATGACTGCTGAAGCCTGTGATTGGCTACAGGGTCACATGAGCACTTGTGATGTCATCAATGTGTGCCTCAGAACTGGCGGCAGCGCTGAAGGGAGCGAGTTTATAAAGTTGAGTTTTGATTTTATATCATCCCAGCACAACTGAATACAACCTGAACATTGGAACGCCCCTTTAAATTAGGGAATAACAAAAAACTCAGAGTTGGAATTAGAGGTTGTTAATGGACTGAAGGGAAGCAAAGCAGGACCAGAGAGAATAAAGCATGGACTGTCCCTCCGGAGAGAAAGGTGGCACTGTGTTAGCATAGATCTCCCAGTTCTTCTTTCAGATGAGCAATGAAAATTGTATTGCCATCAGAGCTGCACCTATTGAGACCTTTATGAAATATCCCGTCCATATGCCTGAAGTGTCTGAGATGGGAAAACACCAGTTTTCCAGTAATTATTATTTTTTATTTTTTTTGCATACTGCTGCTTGATTAAAGTAAAAGAAAGTTTAACTGGCCTCTCCTCTCACTGGGGATCTAGTACTGTGCCGTGCTCACTTTCCACCAGTCTTCTGCTTTCATCCAGTGGCCGGCGCGGGGGCCAGGGGCAGGCAGGCGGCCGGCGCGGGGGCCAGGGGCAGGCAGGCGGCCGGCGCGAGCCTAGAGGAAGGCAAGTCTAACAGTATGCTTTAAAACAAATCAAGCTTAACCTACAATCCCTTTAAGTAATGAAAGAGCATACCATTACCACGGATCCCCCGCCACACAACCACGTGTATATAGAACTGACCGGTAACCCATTGTCCATCATCGATTACTTGATGGGCACTGGGGTACACCAACCAGTGGGTTTCGCAGCACTTCAGCCCACATCCCCTCTGATCTTTTTCAATGATTACTTTTAATATATTCCAAGAGTAGAATCTCTCTAAAGTCACAGTATAGGACAGTCCTCCATATGTTCTGCAACCTCTCAAATCAAATGTGCAGCTTACCAGCCCCGGTCACATTACTGCAAGTGTAAAAGCAGGTTTACATAGAGCCGTCGCCAGAAAGCGATTGTGGAGCTACAACCCCCCCCCCCTTCCCACACCCCGCCCCGTCTGTAAAAATATAGCAATCCTACATTACAGGCCTGAGCGCCCTGCGAGCCGCCATGGAGCGTCGCCGGAGATCGCCTGCTCTACTGTACGACTCCAGGAGACTGTGGAAAACTTTGCTTGCTCCCTGAAGAGCCCGAGAACTTGAAGTGTTACTTACAGCAATGGAAGGAAGTCTGGTGCACACGTCTAGGATCCGCACACGGTAGCTGGGCTGCACTAAAGGCCACTCCTCGGCCACATAGGAATCTAAAGCATTCCATACATGCCTTCTTCCTGAGTAGTCACAGGCTGCTCCCAAGAAAGATCCTCATCATCATCGATACAGAGGAAGCAAAGCTGGATCAAGGGGCAATGACAACACAAAGCGCAGCGCCCATACCGTGCTCTGTGGGCGGCAGCGGGACATGTTAATCATTGCTTCCTGAGACAACAAAGCCGGCTCTACAGGCTCAGCCTCAGCTAATGACCTTTACCAGAGGAAAGTCTCAGCTCCCACTGCAATGTCTTCCAGCATAAACACAAGAAGCCTCAGACACGGGAGACTTCCCATAGAGGGCAGCACTGCCAACACTGCAGGGCAGGATACCGAAAGCATCGCCCCAGAGCCCACCGCTCCTTAACCCCACCACTTCTCACAGGTTGCTCCATTCCTGGAATGCTCATTCTGAAACCTGCTCTGCTAAGGGGGTTTTCCAATGGAAATCATTGCCAAGTAGCGAAAGATCAGTATGATGTAACGTCTGGATTAGAGAAGAACTGCTCCAACGTGTTGGTGAAGAAGCAGCAAAAAATGTCCAAAATGAATTTAAAGAGGTTGTCTCAATACAATGATTCACTTGCAAAATGTAGGGACAGGTAGTTTAAGACTTTTTCCAAATGTATTGCTTGGTTTTTTTTTTGTTTTTTTTTTTTTGCTTTATTGAGGAGATGAGAGATTTTATCTGCTCTGAGTGCACACAGGTCAGCAACAGCGAGCAGGTCAGACTGCCGACAGCCTGAGAACAGAGTGTGTTATCGCTAGCAAACAAAGGAGAGTAATTACTGGTTTACTCTAAGCTCAAAAACTCTAAAAAGTATAGATAAGATCTCCTGCTCTCATGTCAGTACAATTAGAAGAGCTACAAATATGGGGAGGATATGCAAAATCACTGCTATAGAACCACCCACAGCCTGAGCAGGAAGAGGCAGGAAGCATGAATGAAAACTGCTTGAGGTTCTAAAACCTCATGGTGAGAACCATCTGATCTGCCACCATCATGGTATAGAGCAAGAGGAGTGAGCAGACTAATATACTGTTTTGTTGGGAAAGATTCAGAAGGACTTGTAACTCATTCATTTAAATTTCTATTTTTGATAAAGGAGTCCAGTGGGCGGTGCTATCAGTAACCGATAGTATTCCTTGTAGGAGTATGCCTACATATAGAATTGCCTATCATTGATTAGACCACCCACTGGACGACTCCTCCAAAAAAAAGGCGAATGTGAGTGGATCACAAAGTTTTCCTCTGCTTGGATACCCAATGATCAGCTGTAATTTGTGAAGAGAGTAGCTAACAGGGTGAAGGGCATTTTTTTTCTTTTTTAAAACCAGGCCACCATTTAGAGAACAGGGAGTATATTATTCTATATGCACATCCTGTACAAAGTAAGAAAAATAAATCACAAAAACTTGTGCATGAACATATGCATTTTATAAGCTGGAGCGATCTCAATATTGCACAGTGGCCACAAGAGGACTGGACTGGTTATGCACAACTGGTCAAAACACAATGGCATCCAGATCACCTAAAAATATGATGTGCCACTTCCAGGGCTGTGGAGTTGGCAAGCCAAACCCCGACCCCGACTCCTCAATTTCCCAAACCTTCGACTCCGACTCCCTCATACATTCAGGCAGTATTGAAAAACAAAGGTGAATTTACCAAATGCTAACAAAATAATAAAAATTTACATTTTGATTTTTAGGAGCAAAACAGTAACAATGCAGTTACAGGAAATAATCTACAGAACTAAGCAGATGCTAAATAATTGCAAGTCACATTTATGTATAAGATAGGTAAGATGACTGTATATAAAATTACAGTAGCCTCATGTGCAAAGCAGTAGTGGATGGTGAGATATGGAGTCTGAAAGTCACAAGTTCAAAACATTGTTACCATTTTGCTTGTCAGTGTAAAATATATTTATTGGATATGACTTTAGGACACAAAAAATTGTAAATATGCAAAACACTGCAGGAACATTTGTGGAGTCTCTGAATTTGTTCTGAGAAATAGTATCGCCTTCATCAGATCCTGCATAGATGACCTCACATCTGATCTCATTATTTCCAGGCTAGAGAACGGCCTCTCTACACTAACTTGGGTTGGGGGCAAAGCGGTGACCACAGGGGCAACATCTCTAACAATGTTAGGCTATAAAGGAATTGCCTCAGCCACAGTCAGTTTTTTTTTTTTTTTTTTTAATTTAAATTTTATTAACAATTTTTCATTAAACAATAAAATTCACGTGAAAGGTGATCAAATGAAGTAGGTGTAACCAGAGTATAACAACAGCTGTTTGAACAGTACTGAATGAGTTATAAGAAACCAAAAAAAAAAAAAGGTAACAACAGATGAAGTCCATAACAGTCCCCTCAAGAAACCTGTGTGCTATCGTTATGGGGTGCCAATATTAGAGGGGAGGCGCCAGGGCGTGCTCGGACTGGTCCCCACGAAGGAGCCGGGTAAGGCTAAGCACTTCAGGGCTACTTGGGACGAGTCACTTTTAACGACAAGGCACTCAGAAATAGGCCACCAGCGTGATGGTCAAAGTCGCCTTAGATCACTAAAAAAAGGGGGAGAGGGGTTTGTGTAATTACAAACTAATAGGGGGGAAGAGGAAGGAGTAGAGAAGAAAAGTAAAAAGAGAGAGGAGGGGGAAAGGGGAGGAAAAAAAAAAGTTTTGTATGGATCGCACGGATCTCGGTTCATATGGCCAGGTGGCCCCACAAAAGAAGCCTCCCCCCGACAACCCCACCTGATCTAGGACTCAGGTCCTAGAAGTGATTTAAATTTGGAGGATTCCCTGTAGATAACCCAGGGGCACCAGGTAGAGATCAGTTTGTGTGTGGCATCAGGGCTATGCGCTATCAGTTCCTCCATACGGTGAGTCGAGGCTACCCCCTCAGCCCATTCTGCCATGAAGGAGGGGTGGTTTGCTTCAATTTACGAGGGATGATCGATTTCGCAGCTTGAAGGAGGTGTCTAACCAAGGACCGTTTATATGCCCCCAGTGTAGAAGGGAGCATGTATAGTAGGGTAGCCTCAGGGGTATTAGGGATTAAGAGCCCAGTACAGTCAAGGATAGCCCTCAACACCTTTTCCCAAAAACCTTGCAAGACATCACAACCCCACCAGATGTGAGACATTGTCCCTACTTCTTTATTGCATCTCCAGCAGGTGTCTGGGGTCGCTGGAAACCACTTATGAAGGAGTGCTGGGACCCTATACCATCGAGACAAGACCTTGTAACTTGTCTCCTGGGCCTTACAAGCAATAACAGTCTTGTGCGTGAGAATGAAGCTTTTCCTCCATTGGGCTTCTGTAAAAAATTTTTGGAGCTCTGTCTCCCAAGCTTTACAAAAGGAGGGGAGGGAATCATCAGGAGGAGAAAGAAGCAAATGGTAGAGCAAGGAAATGAGGTGCCTAGGTGTCGAGCGCAGCCACAGTCAGTTTTGATGAATGGTTGAACTCTTCTACTTCTTTGAAAGCAGGTGAAAAATGTTGCTGAAATCTGTTTGCCCTGGGAGCGGAATCTTTTCCCCTGGGGCAGCGCTTTGCCTGCTCCATGTCATCAATTACACTCCTCATGTGATGAGGCTGAAGATATGGGAGCAGTAGCACTGGCCGGACCCAATTCCTCTTGCTCTTTGCACTGCATCAAACTAACTGGATCAACTTATTATATATTTTGGGAGTCGGTCCATTTTATGACGACTCCGACTCCTGCAAAATAGGCTCAGACTCCACAGCCCTGGCCACTTCACTTAACCCCTACTAACCGCTTTCGTTTGTCTGGAAGAACCCCCAAAATAGGGAGAGAAAACGTTGCACATAGTCAAGACATACGGACTTGGAATAGATGGGAGGATAAACATTAAAAGGTCAGCTCGTAGCGCTCTATAAGCCTGCCTCAGAATAGGGAGACTGTGGTGCTTGGTTGGCTCTCCCCCATTTATATCTACATCAATGAACAGAGAGAACACTGCAGCGGCGGCTGCCTCCCCCAACTCTGAGGCCGGCTCATGGCACGCTACAAGCCGGCCTCAGAGGGGATTTGGCGAAATGGCAAAGCCCCTTTTATTTTTATCCCCATCTCTTTTCCAGGACTACACATTTCCTTATGTCTTGACTTTGTGCAACGGGTTTGCTCCCTATTTTGGGAGCTCTTCATGACAAACGAGGAGGAATACAAAATAATAAAGAAGTAAACATTTTCTATAGAGCGGCAGGAGATGCATGGAAGCATCAACCTCCTCAGTGGTCATAATAGACCATTTTGCTGCTACACATGCGCACGCGCTCACACCTTTACAAATCTGTGTTGCAAGGAAAGTGAAAGAAATGCTAAGAAACCAGCCAGGGAACAGAACGCACTTCTTCATCCTCATACTTGAGAAAAGTCCCAGTGACTTTAAAGGAGTTGTCTCCCTACAGAGTTTCACAGAATGCATGAATGAAATACTCTGTCACTTCCTGGTTCAGACTGACTCATTTGCATACAGCTCCTTGCTCTGTGCTTTCAGTTGCTAATTAGATCAGATTAGCTAAGAAGCTTTTCAAACTGCTCTCAGAAGGGTTTATCTGATCCCCAAAACAAAAGCCCTAATTACAGTTCTGTTTATTTTACATAAATCAAGCTTTTTACTGCTCAGCAGCAGGGACACTGCCAGGACCTGTGTGATGACATCACTCACTGTTATCTCATTGAACAAACAGCAGGGGGAGAATTGTTTACAGGTCAGTTACTGAGGGAACTGAAAGAGCCAGGGAGGTCATAAATTCACTTGTATCTCCTTAAGGGAAAACAGAGGAACAAAGCAATATATTTGGAAAATGTCTTTATTTTGTGTTCCCTACAATTTGAAAGCTATTCTTTGTAGCGAGACAACCCCTTTAAGGCGAGTCACATATGGAACGATTGCACAAGGCTGGACAGTCACGACAGCCCGACACACAACATGATTAACGTCAACCTACAGGACTGATAGGCCGGTATCCTGCGCCCACAATCTGCTTTCACCTTTGTATCACAGCTCCCATTTCAGAAAATCTCACGCTCTCCAATATATGGGTTAAAGTCTATAGCTAATTGTGTTCTGACAGCGACGCCTCCCAGGCCACAGTCTAGTGCTCTACAATCTCAAGCTCTTCTACACCCAAAGACACCAATGGTCTGAAGGTCCCCAAAGGCCCATCAAGAGATTATTAAAGGGGTTTTGCCAAGAAGTGAGTTCCTCACCTAACTGGCTGATACTCCTCTATTGAGGCTTGAAAAAATTGGCGTTGTGTTTGTGTTTAAAAAAACAAGTACCTCCTCTGTGATGTCATCACTCCACCTCCCATGCACGCTCCTGATATTCAGTCTCTGTAGTTGAGCAAACATTGTTTTGCTAATCCACAGAGGAGAACTGTATTGTGCACAAGCTTTTATTTCTCCCTCTTATCTGCTCAGGAGAGAAGATAAGCTCAGCAGGCAGCCTTCTTTCATTCCTTCACGAACAGCTGTAGGCGGATAGGGAGGGGGGGATGAGCAGAGCGCCAGGGAGGGTCTGCATGTTTACTCAGATCATTACATTACAACCAGTGGATTCTCTACACAAAAGACACAGGATCTTGCTCCCCAGTCCCTTCAAAGCTCGTTCATGTTCCCTGCCATCAGATAAGAAGTGCAAACAACGCAAGCGGGCCGGATCAGCTCCTGGTCGTGTCTAATGTAAACTGTCAGGAAACCAAGGGCATGTAAGGAAGGCTGTAGCTCTCAGAGGCGTCACTTTTTTTGATGACATATTTAGAAAAATTATTAAATACCCATCTTGGAGGATCCCACGTCCACATTAGATCGTGGCAAAACCCCTTTAAGCACAGAGGTGCACGACAGTTTCCGGTCCAAGGGGCACTTTAAATCTCAGTTTTCCCAGAATGAGGGCTTTGAGAAACTTCAATTGTTAATACCCAAAATGGCACAAAGGCCCCCTACTCGGTATCACAGAAAGAGGATATGAGGCATCTATTTTAATTTTTCCTTTTTCAGGGAGTGACAGAAATGGAGAGAACATACCGTGTTACCCTGAAAATAACCCTTAGCATGATTTTTCAGGATATTTGGCGCATGCTTGAAATATAAGCCCTACTCCAAAAATAAGCCCTAGTTCAGTTCATTGAAGTGTCCATGCAATGTAAGTTGAATGGAGCAGGGCAGGTACAGTGGAGCCTTTGTCAATGAGAGCAGGCACCCCCAAAAGAATCGCACTCAACAATGAGGGCTGGCTATTGCTGGGCTCGCACACACAGATCAGGTAGTCCCGCTGGCATTACTCCACGCCTTAGCCTTGTGGCTGCTTCCGGTCACCAGGGGAAGCCAACCGCTACTCTTGGCTGCAGTGGAACGGCTCTGACAGGAGTGACGCAGATCTGGGTGTCAAAACCCATCCACCACCAGCACTTGTCAACATTAATGATTTTGGGCCCGAGTGTGGCGGGTCTGGTGAGTGATTCCTTTGGGGGGGGTGTTTACTTTTCCTGATGAATAGACATCCATCATTTACTGCAGTACAGCAGTACTATATGTACCTGTAGGCAGGAGAAAAAGAAAATAAGCCTAACCCATCCAAAAAATTATAGACTGACTTATTTTTGGAAAACAGGATATATAGCCTCCTCTCTAACTCCTCTCCTCCTCCTTGTGGACACCAAGCCGCGCCGGCCGCGCCGTGCCCGCCAGAGCCGCGCCGTGCCCGCCAGAGCCGCGCCGGCCGCACCGAGCCCGCCAGAGCCCGCCGTGCCCGCCAGAGCCGCGCCGTGCCCGCCAGAGCCGCGCCGGCCGCGCCGTGCCCGCCAGAGCCGCGCCGTGCCCGCCAGAGCCGCGCCGTGCCCGCCAGAGCCGCGCCGTGCCCGCCAGAGCCGCGCCGGCCGCACCGTGCCCGCCAGAGCCGCGCCGTGCCCGCCAGAGCCGCGCCGTGCCCGCCAGAGCCGCGCCCGCCGCACCGTACCCGCCAGAGCCGCGCCCGCCAGAGCCGCGCCGGCCGCGCCCGCCAGAGCCGCGCCGGCCACACAGTGCCCGCCAGAGCCGCGCCGGCCGCGCCCGCCAGAGCCGCGCCGGCCACACAGTGCCCGCCATAGCCGCGCCGGCCGCACCGTGCCCGCCAGAGCCGCGCCGGCGCACCGTGCCCGCCAGAGCCGTGCCCCACCGCGCCGGCCGCACAGTGCCCCCAGAGCCGCGCCGGCCACACAGTGCCCGCCAGAGCCGCGCCGGCCACACAGTGCCCGCCAGAGCCGCGCCGGCCACACAGTGCCCGCCAGAGCCGCGCCGGCCGCACAGTGCCCGCCAGAGCCGCGCCGGCCACACAGTGCCCGCCAGAGCCGCGCCGGCCCGCACAGTGCCCCCAGAGCCGCGCCCGGCCACACAGTGCCCGCCAGAGCCGCGCCGGCCACACAGTGCCCGCCATAGCCGCGCCGGCCACACAGTGCCCGCCATAGCCGTGCCGGCCACACAATGCGCCCGCCATAGCCGTGCCATGAGTTAAATGCAGCTGTCAAGAGATATTTCTTTTTAAAGTGGGTGCCGCACGTTATGATTTAGCAGGTGGCAGTGGGACGCATAGGGCATTTTGGTGACTGATATCCTATATAAAAGCAGTAATCACATCCAAAAGGGAATAAAAAGTAACTGCTAGACGGGAGCAGAGGAACTAATTTATTTCACCACGACACCCCATGGACTTACAGGAAGCAGACACACACAGGAGTCGGCATTGTCACAAGCAGGGGAATTACATACAAACTACAGGTGACCTCAGGGAATATACTGGGAGAGAAAGTCACCGGCTGTACATGAAACAACACGTTACAATAGGACGCATACGTCAGAGATACCAAAGTCATATGGCGCTGCCCCTGGCTGGAACCAACCAGCCCCATACTTAGTCACACAGGAGGATCCTGGGAAAGTTTATAGCAAGTATTCTTGGGCTGATTAATATTCCCACAAAAACACAGCAAAAGCTACAATTTCCTAGAAAGAAGCAATCCATAATCTATAACACACAACAATATGTAGCTCTATGGGCAAATCTGTGCGGTATCTGGAGACCTCCGGTCTGAGAACATGGTCGTCTGGTGACCTCCAATGTCCAGAAGAACAGGCCGTGCTAGGACTGTGTCTTCACTATCACATAGCTTATCCAATGCTACTTAAAGGGGTTTTCTCACCACACTTATTAGCTTTAAACATATCGGTAAAGACAAAGATTATTACCAAATACATTGCTGTTCTGATTTTACTTCATTTCAGAGCAAGAGAAGTTTTTTCTCCTTCCTGTGTATATAAGCTTCCCTAGGTTACCGACCAGCTCTCCATGCTCTAGAGCCCTGACCAGGATGGTGCAGTCAGTCATTGTCCTGCTGTGTCTTATTAGCAGCACAGGAGCTTGTTTGTATTTCTCACTAACAAACTATAAACCTTCAGAGCTCTGTAGCCCTCCGAACTGCCGTTAATACCCCTCCATTACCAATGTTCCTCTAACAGGCTCAGCTAGGAATAGCATGCCTGCTATAGAATCATCCACAGACTGAAGCTGGCTGTATAGAGCAGGTTCTGTAAAACATACTGAGAAAACCCTTTTAAAGTGAACCTGTCATTTTGCTATCCTGACAGCAGAATAGGATAGAGAGATGAGCTGTGATAAAAAGGATTTTATGATTTCATGCTGAATAAAAAAGCAGATAAAATCTTAAAAGTGAAACTGAAAGTACTGCTTACCCCACCCACATACACTGGCAAATTGTTCTGTACTCACACAGATACAGGGAAAGCTGTCAATCACTGTGTATGGGTTGGGTAAGGGATCTCACTGTCTCTTAATGAACCTTTTCAGGATTTTCTCCTCTGCTTTTTACAGAGATTTCTGCTCCAAATCATATAAACGCAGAGATCAACCTCTCCCCTCTATCATATAACCCTATATATCACAAAGCTCAGCTCCTCTCTTCTATCATATAACCCTATATATCACAGAGCTCAGCTCCTCTCCTCCTATCATATAACCCTATATATCACAAAGCTCAGCTCCTCTCCATCATATATCCCTATATATCACAGAGCTCAGAGTCTCTCACTCTATCATAAAAACCAATAAATCACAGAGCTCAGCTTCTCTCCTCTATCATATAACCCTAAATATCACAGAGCTCAGCTCCTCTCCTCAATCATATAACCCTATATATAACAGAGCTCAGCTCCTCTTCCACTATCATATAACCCTATATATCACAGAGCTCAGCTCCTCTCGTCTATCATATAACCCTATATATCAAAGAGCTCAGCTCCTCTCCTGTAACCGTATATATCACAGAGCTCAGCTTCTCTCCTCTATCATATAACCCTATATATCACAGAGCTCAGCTTCTCTCCTCCATCATATAACCCTATATATCACAGAGCTCAGCTCCTCTCCCTCTATCATATAACCCTATATATCACAGAGCTCAGCTTCTCTCCCTCTATCATATAACCCTATATATCACAGAGCTCAGCTCCTCTCCTCAATCATAAAACCCTATATATCACAGAGCTCAGGTGCTCTCCACGATCATATAACCCTATATATCACAGAGCTCAGCTCCTCTCCTCCTATCATATAATCCTATATATCACAGAGCTCAGCTCCTCTATCCTATAACCCTATATATCACAGAGCTCAGCTCCTCTATCCTATAACCCTATATATCACAGAGCTCAGCTTCTCTTCCTCTATCATATAACCCTATATATCACAGAGCTCAGCTTCTCCCCTCTATCATATAATCCTATATATCACAGAGCTCAGCTTCTCTATCATATAACCCTATATATCACAGAGCTCAGCTTCTCTTCTCTATCTATAAACCCTATATATCACAGAGTTCAGCTCCTCTCCCTCTATCATATAACCCTATATATCACAGAGCTCAGCTCCTCTCCTCTATCCTATAACCCTATATATCACAGAGCTCAGCTCCTCCTGTGATGGATCTGTCAGCTGAGTCCATGGTAGGACTTCTGCTTATCCCAACAAGAACCAGAATGTGTATGGTCACTCTCGTCATTGCTTTTATGGGTATAGGGATTGTACTACTATTATTCTAAAGTTTCATTGTGCAGCTTTTTATGCCTCTTTTCATATACTTTTTTGGGCACACAGCCTGCACCCATATTCCTTCATTGGTGGTGCCCACGTATTGCATACTTATCTAATGTATATGAACAACTCTGTGCCAGTAACCAGTGCTGGATTAGACCTTCTGTATTATTGAAAGGAATTTCACAGTAAAAAGAATAAGGGGAAGGAGGATGTTGGTAAGAAGCTGCTCAGACAGGATGTTTGTCTGCTGTCGATGTGTGACTTTCCCTTTATATAATGGAGTATATTACACGCTTTCTCTAAACCGCATATTACAGAAACATTTTTTCCCAGTTGACTTCAATGGAGAAAAACAGAAATGGAAAAATGCAACCGTGTGTGTCTGGTCCAAGCAGCACTGCCTGTATTCTCAGTAGTAAGCACTTCTAGGTGCGCCTTACTTATTAATGTCTGTGAAGTGCATTGATTTTACACCTAGTCAGCTGGTTTTTATTTTTTTATTTTTCATAGTTATGATACAAAAAGGCCTAAAACCAGTGTATGAAATATAGTACTGCAGTAGTGAGATCACTGCACGCCCTGATGAAGTCCATCCTCACCCGTGCCTGATGGAAATGAGATGTCCGAATGAGCGGCTGCGGTATAAATACTGGGTCGCGAGCCCTCCTCGGCCAGAGGGGGGCGTCTGCCGCATTGTTAGGCCATGTTCACACGGCGTAAAATGGGACAGATTTCAGTCCATGTTGCGCGCTGTACTGCGTGAATTACGGCTGGAATCCGTCCCATTCATTACGGTAATCCACAGTTGTCATAGAGAACTATGGATTACGTCTCCTCTCCCTGCTCGGCGAATCCACCGCGGGGGGAGATAAGTGACATGTCATTTACTGGCGGCTTATATGCGCCGCTAGTAATTATAGTCTATGGGCCGGCGAGGTGCCGGCCCCCCGCTCACTTCCCGGCCACACGGCATAATAAACCGTGTGAACATAGCCTTAGGCCATGTTCACACGGCTTATTTCGGGGCGTATTTACGGACGTATTTACGTCCGCAAATACGTTTAAAATAATGTACAATTAGATTAGCAGCGATTCCAATGTAAAATACGCCTCGTCGCTCACAGGAGGCGTATTTTCACACCGTATGTGCGGGCGTAAGCACGATCGTAAAATTAAGTCCCCTGTCACTTATTGAAGCGTATTTCGCAACGTAAATCCCCATAGTCAAGAATGGGAATTGTATTTACGACGCGTAATATGTGCCACACTTTGTGACACGTATTTCGGGACGTATTTGCGGAAGTAAATACGTCCGTAAATACGCCCCGAACTAGGCCGTGTGAACATAGCCTTCGGCCATGTTCACACGGCTTAAAATGGGACGTATTTCGGTCCATAATTACGCGCCGGAGTGCGCAAATTACAGGCTGAAAACGTCCCATTCATTACGGTAATCCACAGTTCTCATAGAGAACTATGGATTACGTCTCCTCTCCCTGCTCGGCGAATACGCCGAGAGGGGAGATAAGGGACATGTGAATTACTAGCGCCGTATACTCCCCCGCTCCCATCCACACGGCGTAATTACGGCCCGCAGTTAAGCCGTGTGAACATAGCCTTAGCAGGATTTTCTGATACACTCCCAGTGTAAATCCTCAGCATCAGTCCCCTCCTGATTGAGATGATCTATTCTTTTTATAGTTCTACCGACCAGTATGTTCCTGGGTCACTCTCCCAAACAATCGCCCACAGGACGCCCGCCACTTCCCCTCCAGCCCACATGTCTATTTATGCCACAACCTTACATTTCCTCCCAGTGCTTCCTAGACTAACCTTAGTACAGAAATTCACCACACAGTTCGGAATATTTTAGGCGCAGAAGACGTGGAGATCTGGATATTCAAACCCATCAGCATTATGGTTGCCATCAAAGGACGGCAGTGTGCCACGTGGGCAGCTGAAGGAAATCTATCGCCAATGTTTCATTTGACAAATTACAACATAAGGATACATATTCTTTTCTTCTTAGCCATTTTTATTTTTTGACTGTAGATTTTTTTTTCTTCTGTTGCATGAGTCTTAACAGCATTTAGAGAGATGCTTTACAGCAGCTTTAGGGACATAGGAGCCTGTGAACAGGAGCAGACCTATTGGCTTCTATAGAAGAGCTTTCTAGGCATGTTCTGTGACCTGGGAAGAAGTCAGTGTGCAGGGAGGGGGAGAGGAAGCTATGACATCTCCTACTGTGACATTTATACACATTGGTGTGACCTTTTAGTGTAATCCTGCCTGTGCCGATATTCAGGAGACTGCTGAAATGTTCTCTCTACAGAACAGGAAATGTTAGCCTATTATTGGGCCTAGTGGCCAAAGTGAAAACGGCAGAATTTCAGGGTTTTTTTTAACAAAAAAAAAATATGGATAATATGAAAAATGAAAACAAAACGTAACCACAAGTGCTTAAAAAATGTTCAACATAAAACCTAACATAAAAACATGAGTTAAACAACGAGTCATTTTTGACGACACATTTTCATTAAAGGCATTTTATCATCATGCAGTTTCACAGAGCCACAGCCAGCTTTATATTCTGACACACTTTTGCCATAGGTAACCCTTAAAGGGGTTGTCTCGCTACAAAGATTAGCTTTCAACATGTTGAGAACACTAAATAAAGATGTTTTCCAAATATATTGCGTAATTTTTATTTGTTAAGGAGCTACAAGTGATTTGATCACATATATGACCGAACCTCTATCCCCACACTGTTGGCGAAACATCTTGGGGAGGTTAGGATCTCTATTTTAACTACAGCAACCCGATTCGCCTAGTAGCACCCGCTAAAGTGGAGTGCTACATATGCTTTGGATATCAGCGAAACTAGTGATTAGAATGTGTAGAGTAGTGCCCACAGTTCGTTTTTTTCTAAAGTTAGCAACACACTTCCCTAGAGGTTACCAAGGGCACAGAAAAAGAATAGATATCTTTAATTATTTTCAACTATTTGCACCAAGTTAGCTCTATATTTTTAAAGGAAAAGAAATTTACTATCCCCCCGAGGGGAGACATTGAAAAAGCCTAGTACCAGTATAAAATTTTTTTTTTTTCGTGAAGGCTCATGCCCGCTAAAGTGAAAAAGGGTGATTATTTGGGGGGTCATTTTAAATTTTCCTTTTAAGGGGAAATAAATTGGATACAAGGTTTTAAGTCCCCATTTTTTATTTTCGGATTTAAAGGGTTTTTCCCAAACATTTTAGGTATAATGAGGTCAAAAAAGGGTCAACACTTCGATAATTGGGAAGGGCTGCCCCTGGACTTAGTGATAGCCTTAGGCATTTTTCCTTTTTAAATTTAAAAGTGAAACATGGTTTGGAATTTAAATTATTTTTGGGGGTGAAATTAAGGGATTTTTGGGATCTACAATTTAAGGGGAAATATTGATTGGTTAAGGGATTTATTTTTTTTTTGTATTTTTTAAATTTGGGCGTTTGGAATGAAGTTAAAGGTTGCCTATGGCAAAAGTGTGTCAGAATATTAGTGAGTCACTCCATCCTTCACCTTTGGAATCCCTTTTCTTCTATTTTGTATCTTACAGGGCCCGCTTTAACTCGCCCCTTTTCCCAACAAAGGGGGTTTTTGGGGATTTTTATAGCAGTGAAAGGGATAACAGCCCCTGCTGTTCCTTTGCTATTCCTGTTAATGACCCTACCTGCAGGGATTTATACACTGTAGTAAAACAAGGCTACAGAGCTCTAAAGGGGTTTTTAAACTTTTCAAATTTTCTTAGGTTAAAAAAAAACTGTTGCTAGACATAAAAACACTGGGAGGGGGGTTGGGGGTTTATTCTTCCGGGGCCCGGTTTTTTTTAGACTGCCTGAAAAAAACCGGCCGGAAATGACACAATTGGGGGCCCTATGGAAAAAAACCCCTGCAGCAGTCCCCCCCTTGGCCCCCCGGGGTTTTTTTTGGCGGGTTTTTTCCCCCCAGCGGTCCCCCCCAGCGAAACATTGTGCTAGCTCATCGTGGAGAAAAGCCGCACATCCCCACCTCCCCCTCACCACACACACACACTGTGGCCGCAAAACAGAACAAATATGGCCGGGGAAACCGGAAACCGGGAGGGCCCCGGCGCCGCCCCTTTAAAAACGCCCGCCGCCGGGCCATCGTTGGGGGGCCAAGCCGGAAAACCCGTTTGTTAAAACTATCGGCTTTTTTGGGGCTTTTGGAAACCCTTTGGGGGACGGCCAGCGGGGGGGGGGGTTTCCCCCGGGACGCACATACATTTTGATGGGTTTTAGGGAAACGAGAGCTCCCCGGAAATAATCTGTGGCCGAAAAAAAAAGGGAAAGTGCACAGCCCAGGCCCGGGGAGGCGTTTTCTCACGCTGCCCCCCCGGCGGCCTGGGGACGTCACCCGCTGAAGGAAAAAAACCGGGAGCAACCGACAAACGGCGGGGAGCGGGGGGTCAGGGAAGGGGCTGTCAGGGTATTACTTTTAATTAGCGCTATTCTGCTTTGGGGGTCTATTTTACTGTTTTTTTGGGAGGGAGGGGGGCCCCGTTAACTATTGTTATATGTGCAGGGGGGGGGCCCATTAATCCCATTTTTTATAAGTTTCAGGGGGGGGGGCTATCACTTTCTTTATATTTGCAGGGGAGGGGGTGTTATTTTACTGTTTTTTGTGAGGGGGGGGGGGGCTGTTTTCTATTGTTTATATGTGCAGGGGGGGGGGTGTTATTATTGGGTTTTAATTTTTCCCGGGATGGGGGGGCTGTTATCATTGTTATTGTTTCAGGGAGGAAATTTTTAACTATTTTATATTGGGCAGTGGGGAGGCTGTTATCTATTGTTATATGTACAGGGAGGGGCTATTAAAATTTTTGTTAAAATGTGCAGGGGGGGGGGGGCTATTATCTATTGTTATAAAGTACAAGGGAAGGGGGGCTATTATCTATTGTTTTATGTGAGGAGGGGGGCTATTATCTATTGTTATATGTGCAGGGAGGGGGTGGTTTTCTATTGTTATATGTGCAGGGGGGGGGGGCTTGGGGGTTTTTCTACTGGGTTATATGGCCCGGGAGGGGGGCTGTTATCTATTGTTATATGTGCAGGGAGGGGGGCTTTTTTCTTTGTTATTGTCGGGGAGGGGGGCTTTAAAAAATTGTTATATGTGCAGGGGGGGCTAGTATCTTTTGTTATATGTGCAGGGAGGGGGGCTTTATCTACTTTTAAACGTCAGGGAGGAGCATAATCTCCTACTATGTGCTTTGAGGCCGATAAGCACCAAATTACATGTGTGGGGCCAATAAGCAAATTATATACCGCTTGGGGCCTATAAGCTATCTATATACCTGCTGGGGGGACCTAAACCTCCTAAATCCCCTTGGGGGCCTAAAACCTGCCTATATCCCTCGGGGGGGACCAAAAAACCGCCTATAAAAACCTGCTGGGGGGCCTAAACTCCCTATAACCTCTGGGGGACCTAAACCCCCCTAATCCCCTGCTGGGGGACCAAAACCTGCTATAACCTCTGGGGGGACCTAAACCGCCTATATACCTGCTGGGGACCTAAACCTCCATATACCTGCTGGGGGCCCAAAACCGGGCAATCCCCTGCTGGGGGACCTAAACCTCCCTATATACTGTGGGGGACCAAAACCTCTAAAACCCTACTGGGGGACCTAAACCCCTATATCCTACTGGGGACCCCATAACTTGCCTATATCCCCTACTGGGGGACCCATAATTTGCCTATATACCACGGGGGGATCCATAACCTGCTTATCCCTGCTGGGGACTATAAACTACACCCCTCCCTACGGGAGAATATATAAATAATAACCCCCTACAGAGGACGTAAATTACGGGGGGGACCCTTTTACCTTCACGGGGGGATCATATAATTTACTGGTTGGAAGTCGCTAACAGTGTTAAGCCGGTTGTTAAGCCAGTCAAGTCATTGATAAGATTTTACAATCGACTCCGCACCCAGTCGGTTTTTAACCCATTGTTAAGGACCCAAGCGATTGTTAAGCCTTACAATCGACTCCGGGGACTACCGACCGGGGAAATTTTCCTGTCCGGAAATCTGCTCCCCTAATTGTGGAGGTAAAATGTGTGTAGGCCCCAACCCGTATTGAGGTCCCCTTTGGGCGTTTGGGCGGGTGGGGCTTATTACATTTTGATCAAAATCCCCCAGGGGAAAAGAAAGATTAAATCAGCTCCCCCAAAAGGGACGATCTACTACATTCACTCTTTTCTCAAATGAAGGGAGAGAATATTTTGATTTTAAAAGGGTGCTAAAAAAGATCAAAATTTAGCCAACCCTTTTCCATTATTCGCCGCTTTTAAAGGAGGGTACGCATCAATAGCCAAAGGCTGTGAGCGGGAGATCCCGGCAATGCACCGTATCCCAGGGCGGGTACATCTCTGTGACAACCGATGCCGTCTATAAATAAGGCCCGGGGCCATGGCACATACAATAAAAGGGCCAGGATCCAAGTACACCCCCAATACATAATCATCCAAAACAGCTCAGTGCGCGCCCCCCGATGACACCTCTAAGACAAAATAGCACGTCGCTGAAAAGGGGCCTTCCGGGCTTTTTCCCCTTTCGCGGGGGGCTGAGGACGATGGGATTTGTAGTAGAACAACTGTGGTGGGGCAGGGGGTGCGGCGGGGGTGAGCCCCTTAAAAAACACACGGAACACAGAACAGCTGTTACCATAACAATGCTAATCAGACGCCAGGACGGCCTCCCATTATTCCACACTAATGAGATTTTACTGCACACCGTCAGGGCGCATTATTGAACGTGCACAATCCTCAGCAAACACGCTCGCAAAAAGCTTTTATTCTTCTTCTAATCCTCGTAATAACCGGGAGACCACGTTATTGGGCAATCACCCTGGGAAAGCCGGGCGGCTCTCCCCGCAGAATCCATCTCCGAAGTGCGCACGGTGCCAGGCACTCGCCGACTCATTGTCATCAACGTTAATGGACGTCTACCTGGAGATATCAAAAGGTGAAAGCAGGCAAGAGCTTTGAGGTGGACTATACAGAGACAGGAGCAGAAACTCCCGAGGAGAGGCCTGCTTTTACCCTGCCCCACCTTTTAAAAGACCCCCTGTGACCCCTCCTGACTTGTTGGTCTAGTAAACCCTTGGTTCCCTGTAATGTAACAATCCTGAACATCTTTTTTAAAAAACTCTGGGTTTTTTTTTTCTCGTTTTTCCTCCTAAAAGTTTACTAAATCTGCCCCACATGGGTTCACCTTCTAGTTTTCAAAGGGGTTTGGGACCCGCACACTTTAAACTGTCAGAAACTGTTGGACAATGTCAACGAAAGGGACAAACCCCCTTTCAAAATTGCTACCACCCAAATAATAATCTGCAATAAAAATTTTGGGAGGAATATAGGAAAAAACACAACACTAATATTAAACTGTTTTTCCCTTTTTTAAAGGGGTTTTTTTTGCCACAAAGTTAGTTATTCCCTCTTAGGCCATGTTCACACGGTTTAAAAAAGGGACATTTTTCAGTCCGGAGGCGCAAATTTACGGCTGGAATCCGTCCCAGTCATTAGGGTTAATCCACGTTCTCTAGAAACAAGGGATTAGTTCCTCTCCCTGCCGGCAAATCGCCGGGGGGGGAATAATGACAGGTCATTTACAGGGGGGTATAATCAAGATTGGGGTCCGGCGAGGGGGCCCCCCCCCCCGCACCACCCCCCCCGGCGTAATTTACGCCCTGCATTTAACCGTTAAACCACCTTAATCTCATCAGGAGAGACAATAAAAAACACAGCACCCCCTCAAACAAAAGGGAGGGAAGGGGGCCTGAGCACAACCTGGGGAAAAAACAGGGACTTTGTGCAATTTTTTAAAAACCAAATAAAACTTTTAGAACCACCATTCTCTAACAAAGCACACATCTTTCCACAGCCCTTAAAAGCTCCTTCATGCCCCCTGTCATCAGAAAAAAGTGGCAGAAAAACCCAAGAGCGCCCCAAACAGCCCCCTCAGCTCCTGTAAGCTCTACGGGTTTTGGGTTTTAATGCAAATTTTAAGTAACAAAGGGAGGTAAAAGGCTGTACTCCCAGAGGCTTCACTTTTAGTAATCACATAATTTAAAAATGATTAATACCCTTTTTGGAGGATCCCACGTCAACATTACATTGTGGAAAAACCCCCTTTGGGTAGTGAAACCAACATTTTTTTTGATGCCGTTTTGGATCTTTTTTTTTTGGGCCCCAAACAACCTTCCAAAATGTGCGTTGATTTACTTTAGTTTAATGAAAACACGCACGGCCCTCAGGAAGGGGAGGGGGGGGTCGGGTCTCGGATTAACGGCTTTGGTTGACATGTCAATAACCCCAAGGGACAAAAGCAAAAACCTTTGAAAGTTGGCGAAGCTTGTAAGATTGTTCATTATCCACAGTGAAACAGTACTGAATCAACATGGGCTGAAAAAGCACCGCAGGAAGAAGCCACCACTTACAAAAAAAAAAAAGCCAGATTAATGTTTGAAAAAATGCACGAGGAACAAGACATACATTTTTGGGAGACAGCCCTGTGGTCTCACAAAAAATTTAACTGTTTGGCCATTGTTACATTTGGAGGAAAAAGGGAAAAAAGCTTGGAAACAAGAACACCACCCCCAAATTAAACACCGGGGGATGCACATGTTGTGGGCTGTTTTTCGAAGGAGGGGACTAGTGCCCTTTACAAAATAAAGGCATCATTTAGAAAAAAAATTATGTGGCAATACGAAACAACATTCAAACACAACCAGGAAGTTAAAACTTGATGGAAATGGGTCTTCCAAATGGACAAAGCCTGAAGCTACTCAAAGGTTCAAAGGCTTAAGGTAACCAATCAATGTTTTTGGAGTGGGCATCAAAAAGCCCTGATCCAATCCTATTGGAAAAAAGGGGCAAAACGAAAAAGGGAAAGGTTTTGAGCAAAGCGACCACAAACATCCATTTACACAAGCTCAGTCAGGGGGGAAAAAGGGCCAAAATTCCCCCAACTACGTGAGAACATTGACCCAAGCCTACTGTAAAGGTCAATGCACCAAATTAATGAAATGTATGCAAAAAAATTGACTTTGCAGAAAGAAAAAAAAAAATGCCTTTAAAAAAACTCTCATTATTCTGGCATTTTCAAATATAAAAAAATTTTGGGTCCAATTGACCTAAAACGGGGTAGGTTTATTTTGATTTTTTATTTCAGATTTGGGGAAAAACATGCAAAAAAGGGTGTTTTTTATATAGTGTATGGGGAAAATCGGGTTTAACTAATTTCACACAAAACAAAAATACCCAGTTCACTGGGGACCCCTTGCAACGATTTTTCTTTTGTTGGGTTTTTTTGCATTCTGAAGTATCTTTAGGGCTGTTCACACGAATTTTCACTCCGGGTTTCAAGCCTTTTAGATCCAACTTGGGGGGGCCAAGGGCGGGCCCAAGACGGAATTTAAAAATTAAAACAGTGAATTATCACTGCGGGCTATGGGGGAACACGCAGCGGCGTTCACAGGAATCTTGCTGCGTTTTTCCCTCCTGCCTGTAGGTCCGTCTTTTAAAAAAATTGCATGTCAATTCTTTCAAAGACGGGAGCCGGGGAAACACCCGGTGATCTCTCATGTGAAAACCCCTGCATTTTCCTCATAGCCCCCGTGATAAACCACTGCAATTGTTAGATCCGTCCTCTGGGTCCGTCCCCGTCGGCCCCAAAAATGGATCTAAAAAACCTTTTTAAATGGGGGTGAAAACTACGGTGAACAAACCCTAAAGCTAAATATCAGATTTAGCACACCCCTGATAGAGGTTATAACCCAACAGATTACCAAATTACAAAACCCAAGGACTTCTAGAAATCAGTTTCAGGGAAACATAGTAATACAAAGCAATAAAACAAATTAATATCAATTATACTGGGGAATGCTCATTTTGGCCTTTTTTCCTTAGAAGTTTAGGGTATGTTTGTGGCGCCGATTCTGAAAAGGACACTGGTTTTCCCCTATCAGCTCTAGTTTTGGAGATCCGGCATTGTAGCCTTATCAAATATATGCTGCTGAAAGCAGTTACTCAAAATTTTACTAAAAAAAAGTTTTTTAAATTCATGTGAAACAGAAAACATTTAAAAAAAAAAACACCTGGAAACAAAAACATGAACATGCATGAGAAAATTCAATTCTCTTCATCTGCGCTACATAGTTATAAAGAAATGAATGACCATTAATAACAATATAGAATCATGTAATTAATATCTCAAACTAGAGCTGCTATAACAACATGGATGGGATTTTCGGACTCAGCGGTCAAATACCCAGAATAAAGTCAAAATTTCTTAGCCCCCCCCCCCCCCCCCCTAAAAAAAAAAATGTTTTTTGTTCCCCATGAACATATACATATCTTGTGGCATAGCCCTAGCAGGAGAAACTACACAGATCAGTCGCCAACCGCCCAGACCACTGTAGGCATATCACCATCAAGTATTTTATTCCAAACAAGCCCAGCTGTTCGCGGTTCAGCTCTCCTCTGATACATGCCAATAGCCCTGCAGCAGCTATGAACACTTGTCTTCTGCCCGGGTCGGTGGAATCTTGGGTCCTGCTGGTGGAAACCTGAACGCTTCCTTGTTTTGCTACCAGGCGGACGGTCAATGTCCTGTGGGAGGACATCCTGACAGGGAGGGACAAGTAACCAGACACTGCATGCCACTAATTACATGGGTAGCTGAAACTGTAGCCGTCACCTAGTTCCCAGCAAGCTGTCTGTGCCACTCAGATGATTTATGGAGACATCAACACTACAACCACGCTCAAACAAGAAAGCCATACAATACCCGTGGTAATGACCCCATAAAAGGAGCACTACTGTACGGTCTGACCATACAATAGGAAGAAACAAAAATATACAAATATATATATATCTATATATATATATATATACACATATACATAGATATATATATATATATATACATACCCACACACACATATACATTGTATATACAGACACACATATTATATACATACGCGCCTATTCCGTATCAGAATACGCACGAAAACTACATTAACTGAGAGTTTTGTTGTTTTGAATGGAAATACAGCATGTTTTTAAATGGATGCATTTTGCCCGTATTAAGCAATGGAAACCGCATCAGCAGAAAGGATGTAGCTTAGCCCCATTAGATGGGAATGGAACTAATTCACATCCTAAAATTCACCATAGCCTGCATAAGGAAAAGGTGAGAGGCAGCTGAAATCCATAGATATTCCTTGGCTTTCCGACATATTATTTATTTATGTATATATACATACACACAAAAACACACACACACACACACACACACACACACACATATATATATACACACACACACATACACACAGTATCTCTCAAAAGTAAGTAAACCCCTCACATTTCATGGGACAACACTGAAGATATGACACTTTAATACATTGTATATACACAGACACGTGTATTTGTGTGCATCTGTGTATATACACACATATATTGATAGGGGTAGGCAATGGCTGATCTATCCATCTAAGTGGATGCATTTTCTATGACAGCCACAGACCTGGAACGGGTCATATATTTATGTAAGGTTATAGTTACAATGGGGGGGGAATAAATTCTTTCCAAATCAGACAATGTGATTTTCTGGATTTGTTTTCTCATTTTGTCTCCCATAGTTGAGGTCAACCTATGATGTCAATTACAGGCCTCTCTCATCTTTTTAAATGGGAGAACTTGCACAATCGGTGGCTGACTGAATACTTTTTGTCCCACTGTATGTACACATATACATTGATAGGGGGAGGTAATGACTGATCTATCCATCTAAGTCAGGGGTGTCAAACTGCGGCCCTCCAGCTGTGGGGAAACTACAACTCCCATCATGCATTTGTATAAAACAGTGGGCATGATGGGAGTTGTAGTTTCCCCACAGCTGGAGGGCCGCAGTTCGACACCCGTGATCTAAGTGGATGCATTTTCTATTACAGTCACAGGCCTGGGACGAGGTATCCCCTAGAGTTAAATATTTGATATCGATGCAATAGCCTCTGTCCATAACACAACTTATTGGTCTGTGTAAAGCCTCAGTGAGCCAAATAAATGGGACTAAACAAAAAATCAAGACGCACTCAAAAAGGCATCAAAAACAAAAAAGTGAAGCCTTTACTGTGCACTCCCAGGCCTGAGTACTACTGTGTGTAAGTGAAGAAGCCCTGTGGCAGCTCAGACTTGTTTATAGACTTCCTGTACGTGGAACATTCTGTTACCCCCGCCAAATCACAGCATCACTTCCAGTTATTGTTCAGGGAATGTGCTGGATTTTGACAGATCTCTAAACAACTACATACCTGACTGTAAAGAGTTCCCTGAAAACAAAAACCCTCCCCCTCAATCCCAAAGACACAACTGTGCTTACTAGATGGGAGACAAACCTGTTAGAGCCGTTATTAGTCCCAAAATGACGACAACGCTGTAGAGACTATTTACTGATCTCAAACAAAAATCTGAAAAGCGCAGAGGAGAAAACCGCAAAATCTGTCAAAGCAAAAATCCATCAACAGCAAAATGAGATTCAGCCAGTTATTTGCTGGGACATGACTTTTTGGGCTGGATTCTACTGATGCTTTACACAGTTCTCACTGACTTCTTCATAAACCCAAACAGGCTTTGGGGAATGCGTGACCTTTATCATTTTATGTACTAATTAAGACCACATATTAAAGGGGTTTTGCCACAATCTCATTTAATTCCTCCTGCATCCAGCTCTTCAGCTCTGTGTGCTCAGAAGGGGGCGTGTGTGATGTGTTTGAATTGCATATCATGTGACCCAGCAGGATGACATCACCAGGCCTTTCCTCTCTGTAGTCAAAGGTCTGTTTATGTGTAGAGTTGTAAGTAGCTACATTGTAGCTCCAGGCAAAAGGGTCCTCGGTTTAAATTCCTGCAGGAACCAAACCTGTGCTTTTTTTCTCTTTATCAATGCACAGACCTGATTGAGGTTTCTTGTTTATTTATTTGCACTGTTTGACTAATTACTAAGGAGAACAGAGGATGGCAGTAGAATGACAGCACCTGGGGTTTGAGCACTCAGTAGCTGCCTGAGAGAAGAGGTGATGTCTGAGCATGTGCGACCAGGATTGAGGAGCTCTCGGCCCTGGTCGTGTCCCCTGGAGACGAGCTGTAAACAATGGATCACTAAAGGAGCAGCTAAAACAAAAACGGTGCTGAATTTTTAAAAATAATGAATGGTGAAAATGTTTATTATTTAATTTACAGACTTCCCACGTCAATTTTACTTTGTGGCAAAACCCCTTTAATACACTGCTTTCCTTTTCATCGGTTTTTATTTTCTGACTGCAGTTTCTTCTATCTCTATTCTGCATAGAATTATGGGGGCAACCATCTTGCCTGAGCTGCTTTTAACATAGACAGTAAGTCCCAGTGAACAGCGGAAAACTCATTGATTTCTATGGCAGAGTCGTGAGCATGCTCTGTGACCTGTGCAGACGTCATTATTTGGGGAGAGGAGGAGGAGGGCAGCTTTGAACCTCACACTGTAATCCTGCCGGCAATGGTAATGAGGAGACTACTTTTCTCCGCGATGAGCCCTCCCCCTCCACATTGACATGCACAGAATCCGGACAGAAGAATGATGTGCATGTTCAATGTTTTGCAGCCGGACCGCGGGCGGAAAAACCGCCGGATGGAAAAACCTGTGCAGCGGGGACTGCTGCACAGGTTTTCCACAGAGCACCATTGTGCTCGTTTTCGGCCGTTTTTTTAGGCGATCTGAAAAACCGCAAACCGGCCGAAAACCCGTGCAGTGGGGATATGCCCTAAAGGGGTTGCTTCACTACAAGGATTGGTCTTTATATTAAAGATCTTGCAAAAACAAGTCACTTTGCAATATGTATCCATTAACAGTCTCCTACCTATTCCTAGATATCTCCTCTTGTATGGCCTGCATTAGCTCCTCAGGTCGCTATAGCTACAGACCTGTTCAATCTCTCCTGATAGGCTGCCAGTGATGGTCGCTACAGCTACAGACCTGGTGTCCTCAGCAGCTCATCACTGCAGGCCAATAGTAGTCAGTAAACACACCCCTGAATTCAAAAATGAAACCGAGAAGACAGGACTAAGGTAAGATGAATCGATGTAGTGAGACAACCCAAGACCGCCAAGTCTGCCATCTCACTGCTCCTTTCACACCCTATGACACGAGAGTCGTAACTGAATGCTATGTACTGCAATATATTCATTTTTCAGAATCGTGTACAAGTGATCAGTTCCCCTAATGGTCAAGTACCCTAAGGGCACCAAGCATACAAGCAAAAAATTTTAAAAAAAAATACATATTTTTTTTTAAATATCATAATAATAAAAAGCCCAAACACCTCCATTTACCATTTTACAAATAAACAGAAACACACAAGTTTGATCAATGACAACAGACCCACACAACCACCCCCCAAGAGTTTTTTTTTTTTTGCTCAGCTATCCTAAAAAATTGGAATGAAAAGTGATACTGTAACCAGTTATGGTATCTATAAAAAAAAAATACACTTCAGACGGCAAAAAACAAGATCACACGCAACTGCATAGATGGGAAACAAAGTTAATGGTATTAGAAAAGGCTACTAAGCAAATCTAAAAAAAATAGAAGAAAAAAAAAACTTTTCAATTTTAAAAGTAATATGTGGTATTGCCAGAATTGTACTGTCATGCAGATTAAAAATAAAGCCATTTTTACCGCACAATGAACTCCCTTAAAACAAAACCCAGCAAAAAAATAAAAATGGTATAGTAATTTTATCATTAAAAAGCACCGCCCGCAAAAACCAAGCCCATGTACAGCTATGTAGGTCACCTTCCTAGTGCTGGAACTGAGCATGCCTGACCAGATACCTGAAACTGAACTACAGGTCACAACCATTGGCAACAAGTTACATAGTTAGTACAGTTAAAAAAAGGCACAAGTCCATCAAGTTCAACCGAGGCTGGGGAAAATGTGGGAGAAGGGAAAGTTCTAAACCTCTGATTTTACATCGCATGTGGAAAACTAATGAAAAAAATCAAAATTGCCATATATTAAAGATATTTACGTTGTGCCACATACTTTCAATAGGAGCCAGGTTTTGTACACTGGAATATCCCTTTAAAGAGAACCTGTCACATAGTTTTTGCCCCCCCTGGCTGAGGACAGAACAAGCTAGTGTCAGACCTGCTGTTTCCAGCGCTGTGTCCCTTATTCTGTAAGATGCAGCAGTTTTTGAGTATCTAATGCTCAAATCTGCAGTTTGCAGCCACAAAAGTCATGAAGAGTCCGTTTAATTCATGCCCCGCCCACCTGCGACTAGCCCCGCCCACCTCACAACTAATTAACCTATTACTTTGAATAGGTAGAAACATGTGAATCTGTCAGGTGGGCGGGGCTAACACCTGCTTATGAATCAACTGGACTCTTTTCTGGCTATAAACTGCCAGATTTGAGCATTAAATACTCCAAAACTCCAGCATCTTAAGGGCCATTCACACGGCTTATTTTGGGCATGGATTCCAGCTGTACTGCGCTGCAATGCGGCTGGAATCCGTCCCAGCCATTACAGTAATCCACAGCTCTCAAAGAGAACTATGGACTCCGTCTCCCATCACCGCTCGGCGAATCCGCCGCGGGGGGAGAAAGTGACATGTTTATTATCCCGGCGGAATACGCGCCGTGGATAACGAAAGGCGTAATTGCGGGCGAAATCCATCCCACAATTACGGCTTGAATAAGGGACACAGCGCTGGAAACAGCAGGTCTGACCCTAGCTTGTGCTGTCCTCAGCCAGGGGGGCATAAGCAATGGGACAGGTTCCCTTTACGTAATTATAGTTCCAATACAAGCTCCTTTCTAAGCCCCGCCATGACTGAGGAGCAAATCTTTGAGAAGTTGCCCATTTCTCCATTGCCACTGCCTTGATTTGAAAAGCATTGTTTGATTTTGGCCAAAGGTCTAAAAAAAAAAGGTCTAAAACGAGCACACCCCATAGTAATACAGCCACTGCTTCAAATATTTCCCTTAGTTGCCTGGAGATGTAAACAGTAACAACCCGAAATAGAAAATATAGATATAAAAGCTTAATTCAAGACGTATAAGGCAGAGAATGTGCAAAGTGTATGGACAGAGTGGACTTCAGAGCAGACATTCTTCTCATCTGACGCTAGTCCTACCTAACGCAAATACAGGTTTATCGAGCGAGTCCATAGTGTAATAAGCATGTCCGGGCGTGTGCGGTGGGTGAGGCCACAGTGAGTGTACATACTGGAGAATGCTACACTGGAAATCAATTCAGCGGCACGCTACTGTTACATAGGACATCAATGACAAAGATAAGGCCTAGGTGTAAAGGGGTTATTTGTACAGCGTCCCTTAAAGGGGTATTCCGAAGTTCAGGCATATAACTTATAAGGGAGCTGCAGGGTGATTACACACAGAGCAGCAGTATAACCTTAAAGGGCTTGTCTCACCATGCTGTTTCACAGAGCCAAAAGCAGCTTCAGATTCATGCATCCTGTCTTTACCTGGCATTGACTAGATTGGGAAAAAAGGTGGATGTTCTGACTTCATAGAAGGTCTATGTGTTACAGCAACAAATGGTAGAATAGGCAGTTGTAATCGCAACCGTATAGATTTACAACCCCCCCTCTGCAACCACACACACACACAAAATAGAATAGAATAGGCAATTAAACCAAAGGGCTTTACTATAAAGGCTGCTTCCATGTGGATTGTGACTTAAAGGGGTTGTCTCACTACATTGATCCGTTCTGTTTTCTTAGTTTTATTTTGAATTCAGGGGCGTGTTTACTGGGTTCTACTAGGCTGCAGTAGAAGCCATGTTGGTAGCTATAGCAACCAGTGCTGGCAGCCTATCAGGAGAGATCAAACAGGTCTGTAGCTATAGCAACCAGTGCTGGCAGCCTATCATGAAAGATTGAACAGGTCTGTAGCTATAGCACCCAGTGCTGGCAGCCTATTAGGAGAGATCAAACAGGTCTGTAGCTATAGCAACCAGTGCTGGCAGCCTATCATGAAAGATTGAACAGGTCTGTAGCTATAGCAACCAGTGCTGGCAGCCTATCATGAAAGATTGAACAGGTCTGTAGCTATAGCAACCAGTGCTGGCAGCCTATCATGAAAGATTGAACAGGTCTGTAGCTATAGCAACCAGTGCTGGCAGCCTATTAGGAGAGATCAAACAGGTCTGTAGCTATAGCAACCAGTGCTGGCAGCCCATCATGAAAGATTTAACAGGTCTGTAGCTATAGCAACCAGTGCTGGCTGCCTATCAGGAAGCTCAAACCGGTCTGTAGCTATAGTGACAAAGCTCATACAGGAGGGGATATCTCAGAATAGGTAGGACACTGTTAATGGACACACATTGCACAGTAACTTATTTTTGCAAGACCTTTAACATAAAAAGCAATCCTTGTAGTGAGACAACCCCTTTAAGTGCACTTGTAGCATATTAGAAAGGATCATGGCCTACAGAAGGGGCGGGGAATTATACACTTGGTCCGGCCCTGCCAAGGCAACAGATGTTCCTCCCAAATCTTCCCCAGCTCCACCTGCATCTGGGCCCTCCCGTTGGACGTGTAGTCCAGCAATTGGTAGGCCTTGGCCAGTTGGGTCCCAGAGAACTGGTGCGGGTTGAACACCTCCTGGGTGGTGATGTTCTTCTCCAGAAACCTCCCCTGCTCAGCGCAGATAGCCAGTTGGTCAATCAGGTGCCCTAGCTCCTCTGTCTCCTGCAGACAGCACAGGTGGGATAGGCACCTGCTGCAGCCGAGGAGGACCAGGGGCTCCCGCCAAGTGCGGACGAGGCCGTGACCATGTAATACAACACCGCCACCCTGCAACGTGTGGTGCCGCTCACTGCATGTGGCAGAAATGATCACATAAGGGGCGAGTTGATTAAATGGTGATAATTTTGTGTGGCCTGCAAAAGATGCCGTCAATATCTAAAAGGCTCTGTGCAATAGGAATGACACGGCGACCCATTATACAGGGTTTACAATTAAGGAGTACAAGTATTACCGACAACTTTGGATTTTATTCATTCCTATTCACTGGGGGGAAAAAAAGCCCATAGAATTCTGCAGTGTATGGATGAGGTTGATTAAAATACCATCAAATTGCCCACAATTACTACAACTGCTAGAGACTTTCCATGCAAATTTTCACACAAAATCAGCAGCGGGTTACATGTGCATTTATCCTATCTGGAACATTAAGACAGCTGAACTAATTGAAGTTCCTCGAGAAAAGGAGTCCAGACAATAGCGCTAATGAAATAAGCATATATAGAGGTGTAGCATTACCCCATTATGTACTGCAGAATTAGCTGTGTGGATAAAAGGTGAAACACCCTCTAGGATAACACATGGATCATGGTTTATGTGCATGAGCCTGGCCAACGTATGGGGGTGAAGGGGACTTTAAAAGTGGTTTCTCCCATTCACAGAGCCAGCTCTTTACAGTAGCTTCAGGCTCACACTTCCTGTTCAGACTGTGGGTGGTTCTACAGCAGTGACTGCCATGTCAGCTCTGTTATTCCTATCTCAGCCTGTCAGATGGACATTGGCTTGAAGAGTTTAAAGGGGTTTTATCATTTCATTAAATGGCCTTCAGAATAAAGGGACAGTGAAAACAAGCAACTTTGCAATTGGATGTCATTAGCAAAGCTGTCTTGTTTTCACGGTCTCCCTGATCTTCGTTTTCTGTAAACAAACTTCTCCAGTGCTGGTCGGATAGTCGGATCCCTCCTCCTTGCATTTCATTAGCTGAGGGCTCTAATAATTTACATTCTGTTCTGCCCCCAAGAATTCGGGGCCGACAACAATTTCACTCTATACAGCTAGCTGTCTCCTCATTGACACTGCAGCTGTCCCTATAATCAGAAAACAGCAGTATTGTGCCACGGTGCCTTAATGCTCCTGCGTGTAAGGGGCCGACAAAAATTTCACTCTATACAGCTAACTGCTCCTCATTTGACACTGCAGCTACTGCTACAATCAGAAAACAGCAGTATTGTGTGTCGGTGCGTTATCTAAACATGAAGGGAGACAGATCTGTGCTCTGGATGGATTCAACTGTAGCAAACCTCCAGCTGTGAGAGATCAGTGCTAAGTTCATAAAAGCCGCTTTAGACTGAATGCAGGCATGTGGTATGTAAATAGCTCTTACAAAATAAGACTGCATAGGGAGAGGACAGTGATATGTGGAAGGGGGGATACTGGAGCCAGCATGAACAGTGAAGGGGGGTGAAGTCATCAGTTAAGAAACACCCAGCTGGGAGGGGAAGAAACGCCCCTGGATTTCAGGAAGTGAGAGCATCAAGCTTCAAGAGAACAGCCCAACTGAAGAGGTGATACATCCCCTTTAACCTCTTAACGACCTTGTGCGTATGAGTACGTCCCAGGGCCGCTAAGGGGCTTTGCAAGGGGAACGCGCCGCGACCCCCCCCCCACCCTGCCGGGGTGTTAGCATCAAATCGCCGCTAACACCGCAGTACACCCGGGGTTTTTTTACCCATCAGACACCGCGGCACAGATTTCCGCGGAGTCTGAATGAACGCCAAACGGTGCCGCGCACCGATCGGAAACGGTCAGGGCACCGGCGCAGCTATGCTGCCCAATCCGATGACCGGGCATGGTGGTGGGGACCCTTTATGAAGGCTCCTCATTTTACCCGGGCCCGGGTTTGCCCCACTTCCGTCCGCAGACAGGAAGTGGGGAAACCGCCATCTTTGTACACCCAACATGCCTAAAATGCATTGGTTGTATTAACATCGGCCACCTAGTGGTCAAGACCAAGGTGGCCTCAATGTTACAGTAAAAAAAAAAAAATTACTTTTTAAAATTTCACAAAAAAATATTTAAAAGTTCCCTTTTCCCCCCCTTTACCCCAATTCACAAAAAAATTTCCCATTTAATAAAAATTTACACATATTTGGTATCGCCCGCGTCCGAAAAAGTCCGATCTTAAAAATATAAACATTTATCCCGTACGCTGAACACCGTAGAAGAAAAAAAATTCCAAACGCCAAAATTGCGTTTTTTGGTCATTTTAAATTCACTCAAAAAATGGAATAAAAATTATCAAAAAATCGCATGCATTCCAAACTGCTAGCGATAAAAAGTCACTTCAGCCCGCAAAAAAATGCCCCCTCACTGCGTCCGAGGTGTTAGTAACAAAAAAGTTATTGGTCGCACAAAATGGCCGTGGCCAAAATTAAAAAAATTGAAAAAAGTTTGGAATTTTTTTACGGTACCAAAAACATAACGGAAACCCCACATGTTTGGTATTGCTGATGCATAACAACCGAAGAATACAGATAACACATTATATTTAAACCCAAGATTAACACCGTACAAGCAAAACACCCAGAAACATGGCGAAAATAAAATTTTTTTCACAATTTGCCCCACTTGGAATTTTTTTGCGGTTTCCCAGTATATTCTATAGTACAGTGAATAACACCATGAGAAAGTACATCTTGTCCCGCAAAATAAAAAACCCTCATGTGTCCCATGTAGGTGGAAAAATAAAAAAGTGTCACCCAAAAAAAAACGCCTGGTCCTTAAGGGGTTAAACAGTTGGGCAGAAGGCTATAGAGCTCTGAAGGGTTTATGTTTGTAAGTAACATAGATAAACAAGCTCCTGTGCTGCTGATAAACAGCTTGGAGTGACATAACCATTCTAGCCAGGGCAGCTGAAGCAACAAGAGCAGAGATCGGTGGGAGGTGAGCAGGGATAGACGAGGTCAGGCTCTTTATTTTCCCTGGAGGATAGAGGTCAGTGTTTGGCAGAGGCAGTGGCGCCAACACAAGCGGAGGGCATCATCTTGGGTTCAGAGCTCTGGCACACACCTCCACACCACTCTGTTCAGCAACTCACTGGTGGTGGCACAGCTCTGACAGCCCTACTCAGGCACCCCAGCCACCCACCAACGGCCCTTTGAAGGAAACCAGAATGCTGATGCGGTCCTCTTTGAAAAAAATGTGACCACCCTGTTCTTTAAAGGGAACCTGTCACATAGATTATACCCCCCCTTGCTGAGGGCAGCACAAGCTAGTGACAGACCTGCTGTTCCCAGCGCTGTGTCCCTTATTCTGTAAGATGCTGGAGTTTTAGAGCATTTACCCCTCAAATCTTATTCATGAGCAGGTGTTAGCCCCTCCCACCAAAGGCTAGCCCCGCCCACTGACAGTTATTCACATGTTTCTACCTATTCAAAGTACTAGGTTTATCAGTAGAGTTGGGCGGGGCTAGCCACAGGTGGGCGGGGTATTAAAAAAACTGATTCTTCGAATGACTTCTGGCTGAAAACTTCAGATTTGAGCATTAAATGCTCTAAAACTACAGCATCTTACAGAATAAGGGACATAGCGCTGGGAACAGCAGGTCTGACACTATCTTGTGCTGCCCTCAGCAAAGGGGGCATAAACTATGTGACAGATTCTCTTTAAAGGGGTTGTCTCACTACATTGATTCATCTCACCTCAGTCCTGTTTTCTTGCTTCATTTTGAATTCAGGGGCGTGTTTACTGGCTTCCACTAGGCTGCAGTAGAAGCCAGGTCTGTAGCTATAGCAACCAGTGCTGGCAGCCTATCAGGATAGATCAAACAAGTCTGTAGCTATAGCAACCTGAGGAGCTGATGCAGCTCATACAAGACGGGATGTCTGGGAATAGGTAGGACACTGTTAATGGACATATACTGCAAAGGGACTTGTTTTTGCAAGGTCTTTAATCTAAAAAGCAATCCTTGTAGCGAGACAACCCCTTTAAGGACAGCCACCTCTCTGCAGCACAGGACTGTTTTTAGAGGAGTGAACTCCAGTCAACAGACTGACTCCAGCCCTCTCTTTGGAGGAGGTTCACTTCCCTTTAATTATTAACCTGAATACCAGGCACATTCCAGTGGCAAAAAAAAAAAAACCCCCAGAAACAATAGCTGGGTCCCTGCCCTGCAAGCTCCATGCCTTCCCCAGAGCTGTGAAGGTGTGAGCCTCCGCTCTGCTGCAGAACATCTGTATTTTATGAGGCTGCTCAGAAGTAAACCATCTGCGTCCTCTCACTGGCCTTATTAGGCCATAATCTGCACAAGACGAGCTCATCATCTCAGCACAAGGAGACACAGCTCGCCTACACATCAATAAATGTGGGACTGCACGGAGAGAAGGCCAGGGCGAGAGAGAGACTCCGGCCACAGCACAGGCACAACACTCCTCTACACAATAGCGACATGGCCATGATCCCCATTATTATTATTTATTTTAAACGCCATTGATTCCTAGCGGTGTCCCGAGGGGGAAACAACAAATCCAAAAATGTTTCTTAGAAAAGGGAGGGGATTCCGGAATTTCTCCAGGAGGGGGAGCCGTAGGGGAGACAGCGGAAAATGGCGGGAATTTTCGGCGCCAAAAAGGTTTTGGGACTTTAAATAAGCGACTGGTGTGGGAACCAGCCATAAGGGGCATGCCCGGTTTCCCCAAAAATAAGACAGTGTCTTATATTAATTTTTGCTCCTAAAGACGAGCTAAGACTTCTTTTTAGGGGATGCTTTTTTTTCTATGAACAATAATTTTACCCTTTATTGTTGGGAAAAAAACATCAACATATATTAATATATTATAGTGATTTCATCACAGACATCAGCAGAAGCAGTCAAATTCTGAATTGCATCAAAAAAAAAAAAGTACCATGTCTTATTTTCGGGGGTTTCTTATTTTCAGGGAAACAGGGTAAAAGTGCTCAGTCCTACCGACACAAGCTGAAAACATTCTGCCATTCTATGCTTTTTTGGACAGTAGACATGAGAAGAAAATCCAATACTGGGGCGCTCCTATAAAAGTCACGGCCATTAGTTTATGATTGGTGGGGTCTGACCTCAGTCCTCAGGAAAATAAAGAGGACACATTTCTGGTTTAGGAGTAAAAACAGTCACTGCTTTCCTCCACACGGCAGCACCCTGCCACCTGCAGCCCCATTCAGTTCTCTGAACCACTGGGTGACCAGGAGCACCGCTGTGCAGTAAAGCTGTGCCCCCTTTATTCTTGAGATCAGTTGGGGTCCCACTAATCATAAAGTGATGGCATCTCCCATCATGACAAGGAAAAGCATATAGGTAATGTATCATCTATATCAGGGGTGTGTAACTCAAATTTACAGGGAGCCAAAATTAAAACCTTGATACTGATGAGCACAGTGCTTACCTCTGTCCTGCACATCTTCATTTGGAGCACCCTGCTGAATGGGGCAGAGAGGGAGATGGAGGCTTTAAAGGGGTTGTCTCACTACAAGGATTGCTGCTTTTTATGTTAAAGATCTTGCAAAATCAAGTCACTTTGCAATATATGTCCATTAACAGTGTCCTACCTATTCCTAGATATCCCCTCTTGTATGGACTGCATCAGCTCCTCAGGTCGCTATAGCTACAGACCTGTTTCATCTCTTCTGATAGGCTGTTAGCACTGGTTGCTATAGCTACAGACCTGGCTTCTACTGCAGCTTAGTGGAAGCCAGTAAGCACGCCCCTGAATTGAAAGTGAAACCAAGAAAACAGGACGAATCAATGTAGTGAGACAACCCCTTTAAGGCTCTGAATCCTCTGTGAGCTCTCTCTTCAGTCATCCCACTATCGGAGCTTTTTGTCCTGCCACATGATCCCTTCTCTGCTCTAAGCAGCGTGAGGGGCTGAGTGAGACCAGTGTAATGCTCTTTTCCTCTGTACACTGCCTGGCTGTTAGGCCTCGTTCACACGGCTTATTTCGGCGCCGTACTGTGCGCCGGATTTGCGCTTCAGTACGGCTCCAATCCGTCGCAGTAATTACGGTAATCCATAGTTCTCAGAGAACAGTGGATTCCGTCTCTTCTCCCCGCTCGGCGAATCCGCGGTGGGGGGAGAAAGTGACATTATCCAGGTGCAATACGCGCCGTGGATAATGCAAGTCTATGGGGTCGGCGGGCCGCGCCCCCG
The DNA here is from genome assembly GCA_025379985.1 of Phyllomedusa bahiana. Taxonomy (NCBI): domain Eukaryota; kingdom Metazoa; phylum Chordata; class Amphibia; order Anura; family Hylidae; genus Phyllomedusa; species Phyllomedusa bahiana. The sequence goes on from JAODAL010001635.1 coordinate 151,939, forward strand.
CCCCTTAATGAAGCCGGAATTGCGAGCGCAATCTGGCTCGCAATTCCGGCTTAAATAAGCCGTGTGAACCGGGGCTCTCTCGTGGATCAAATACAATTACACTGCGGGCCAGATTTGGGCCGCAGGCTGGAGTTTTACAACCTGATCCAGCTTATTCTTTAACCAAATAAAACCAGATATTGATCCAGTTTAATGATTTTTTTTTTTCTTCTTGTAGTTTTCTTTTTAAGGGATGAATCCGTTACAGACTTTTAATAGAAAATGCCATCAAAGTCTGATAGATGCCAGTCCCAGAGGTAGGACCCACACCCATCTCAGGAACAGGCCCCTTAACGAGAACCTGTCACCCAAAGGCTAGCTCCGCCCACTCACAGTTATTCACATCTTTCTACCTATTCAAAGTAAAAGGTTTGTCAGTTGAGGTGGGCGGGGCTAGCCTCAGATGGGCGGGGCATGAAAAAAAACTGACTCTTCATGACTTTTCTGGCTGAAAACTGCAGATTTGAGCGCTAAATGTTCTAAAACTGCAGCATCTTACAGAATAAGGGACACAGTGCTGGAAACAGCAGGTCTGACACTAGCTTGTGCTGCCCTCAGCAAGGAGGGCATAATCTATGTGACAGGTTCCCTTTAAAGTATCAGCTCAGAATAGAGAGCCGGCTGCACTTGCGCGTGACTCCCCATTCTGTTCTATGGGAGTTCCAAGTATGGCCAAAAACACTGCTCACCTATACTTGGAACTCCCATAGAACAGAAAAGAGTTGTGTGCAAGTGAGGTTGGCTATCCATATTGAGCCGACACTTTTGGAGGCCTGTACCAAGGTAGGAGCAGGTCCCAGAGATAGGGCCGGCACTTCTCAGACTTTGATAGCGCATACTATCAATGCACCGTCAAAGTGCCTGTAATTGTATTTTCCATAGGATTATGGATCCACGCATCTTGTCAGAGGCACTGCTAACAGAATTTAGAAATATACTTTTCAGCAGCCATATGAACCATAGGGATACAGTAGTCTGCACAGGACACATGGACTTTTATGAGAGTGTTACGGGCATGCTCGATGAGCCTGAATACAATACATATCTATTAACATGAGCTGCTGCATTTTCACTCTAAGGCTATGTTCACACGGCTTAAAGGGGTTGTCTCGCTACAAAGAATAGCTTTCAAATTGTAGGGAACACAAAATAAAGACATTTTCCAAATCTCTTGCTTTGTTCCTCTGTTTTCCCTAAGGAGATACAAGTGAATTTATGACCTCCCTGGCTATTTCAATTCCCTCAGTAACTGACCTGTAAACAATTCTCCCCCTGCTGTTTGTTCAATGAGATAATAGTGAGTGATGTCATCATACAGGTCCAGGCAGTGTCCTGTGCTGCTCAGCAGTAAAAAGCTTGATGTAAAATAAACAGAACTGTAATTAGGGCTTTTGTTTTGGGGATCAGATAAAGCCTTCTGAGAGCAGTTTGAAAAGCTTCTTAGCTAATCTGATCTAATTAGCAACTGAAAGCACAGCGTGGAATACAAGCATGTAGCTGTATGCAAATGAGTCAGTCTGAACCAGGAAGTGACAGAGTATTTCATTCATGCAGCCTATGAAACTCTGTAGGGAGACAACTCCTTTAAAATTGGACGTATTTCAGTCCGTAATTACGCGCCGGAGTGCGCAAATTACGGCTGGAATACGTCCCAGTAACTACGGTAATCCACAGTTGTCATAGAGAACTATGGATTACGTCTCCTCTCCCTGCTCGGCGAATCCGCCGCCGGGGGAGATAAGTGACATGTCATTAACTAGCGGCGTATACGCGCCGCTGGTAATGCAAGTCCTTGGGCCGGCGAGCAGCCGGCCCCCCGCACACCGCCCTGCCCCCGGCCACGCGGCGTAATTGCGGGGCGTACAGTACGCCCCGCAATTACGCCGGGTCTTCGGGAGTCGCGCTGATCGGCACGTACTCCCGCGGCGTGGGGGAGGGGGTGCAGCACCTGCCGCCCCATAGACATGCATTACTCGCGGCGCAAAAACGCTGAGAATAACTGACATGTCACTTATCTCCCCGCGCGTACAATACGATCGTATTGTACGAGCGGGGAGAGGCGGCGTAATCCATCGTTCTCTATAAGAACGATGGATTACCGTAATTATGGGGCGCATCTCACTCGTATTCGAGAAATGCGCCCCATAATAAGCTGTGTGAACATCGCCTAATACTTAGTAGAACGTGTAGTTGCCCATTGAACAAAAACAACAATAGCCATAAAGACCATTTGAGCTGGAATGATGCACATAAAACTAGATGCTGGACATGCATGGACATACTGGACTCATTAAACGTAAGCTTAGTCATGAAAGAACCACGTCACATATGAACTTTATGTGAGACTCCAGCACTGGCTTCTCCTGTTTAACGACCACGTAAGTGATTGAAATCACGTTACACACAAATACCCACGGCAGGCCCATGACGTCAGGGTTAAATCTGCAGCTGCTGTAAAAAGCAGGATGATGTCCTGGGAGGAGAAAAAGCGCTCGCTAATCAGATTTCGTTACTGAGCAGAGTACAGTAAAGGACAAAGAACCCCGGACCACTGGCTGATGCCAGGAATCGCTGTGTCCTGCCTACAGAGCGGGCACATAGAGCTGCCAGTGTGCCCGGCTCCGCTGTCAGGTGCCTCTGAGCCCACCTGCACTTGGGATTCTTTGTGCAGATACATTAAAAAAACATTTAATAGCATTTAAAAAAAAAAAAAAATCTTCTTTCACACGTTGCAAAAAAACAAAAAAAAGTGGCCCATGTGAGGTTTATCGCTGCACCGCGTATTTGTCCTGGATTATTTCCGGATTTCCACACATTATATCCACTCCAATGCCAAGGGTCAAATTTTATGTAAAATCTACAGTAAAACCTGCTGCTATATCACGAGTAACATGAAGGTTATGCTGTGGTTTCCAGAATCGCTGTTCCTACAATTCCCATACACTTACAATACAGAGAGCTGTGAAGATGCGCGACCATGTAGTCATTTGGTTTTAGGATTTATACATTCTGGGCATTCCCACGTTACCATCTCACAACCACAAAGAAATAGCACAGTCACCCCCTCCATAAACTCATGACACAAACACTGACACATATGTGCAGCTTATAAAGCCGTCAAGATCTGCACCAAATAGGACCTGGGGCTTGGCATGCTTGATGACCAGACAGATGGCTTCATCCGCAGCATAGGAACCAATGTATCACAAGACATGACCACCACTGGGCCTCAAGTACACCCCAGAAAAAAGGATGAAGGCGGCAAATCCACAAGGAACGTCAACAATCACAGACTAGAACCCAAAATCTATTCCCAACACAGAAATACCTATGTCCAGACACAGACCCCGGGGAGGGCAGCAGCAGAAAGTTTCCAGAGGGGAGTCTGCTGCTCCTCCAAGCATTCCAATCTATTGAGAAATGGAAGCAGCAGAGGAAAATGAGACACGGCTGTGAGAAAGAACAGCAGAGCTAACAGCAGGCTGGGACTACAGCTTAAAGGGGTTGGCACACTACAAAGATTAGCTTTACACATGTAGGGGAGGGGAATTGAAGAGATTTTCCAGATATATTGCAGGTGTCTTTTATACTGATAAGTTCAAACAGCTGCCATTACTACAGGTAGTGAGTGGAGGTCAGAAGAGAAGAAGTTACAGGTCTGTGAGAGCCAGAAATCTTGCTTGTTATTGACCAAATACTTATTTTCCACCATAATTTGCAAATCAAGTCTTTCCAAATCAGACAATGTGATTTCCTGGATTTGTTTTCTCATTTTGTCTCTCATAGTTGAGGTCGACCTATGATGTTAATTACAGGCCTCTCTCATCTTTTTAAGTGGGAAAACTTGCACAATTGGTGGCTGACTATATATTTTCCCCCACTTTGTGTGTGTGTGGTTGTGTGTGTTTATTATTTATGTGTGTATATATTATATATAAATATATATAAAATATTATATAAATAACACACACACATACATAAATACATACATACACACAGTGGGGGAAAAAGTATTTAGTCAGCTACCAATTGTGCAAGTTCTCCCACACATATATACACACAGCCTTGCGAAAGTATTCGGCCTCCTTTAACTTTTCAACCTTTTGCCACATTTCAGGCTACAAACATAAAAAGATAAAATTTTAATTTTTTTTGTGAAGAATCAACAAGTGGGACACAATTGTGAAGTGGAACGAAATGTATTGATTTTTTAAAAACTTTTGTAAAAAATAAAAAAACTGAAAAGTGGGGCGTGCAATATTATTCAGCCCCCTTAAGTTAATACTTTGTAGCGCCACCTTTTGCTGCGATTACAGCTGCAAGTCGCTTGGGGTTTGTCTCTACAGTTTTGACATGGAGAGACTGAAATGCTTGCCCATTCTTCCTTGGCGCACAGCTGGAGCTCAGTGAGTTGGATGGAGAGCGTTTGTGAACAGCTGGAGCTCAGTGAGGTTGGATGGGAGCGCTTTGTGAACAGCTGGAGCTCAAGTGAGGTTGGATGAGAGCGTTTGTAAGTGCTATGTTCAACACGGCTAAGTTTGGAGACGTTTAAACGGTCTCAGTAATTAGCGCGAAGCTGCGCATATTACCTTCCAAGAATCTCCATTGGATTCATCTACGGTGATTCCATTCAAACATAGAGAACGTTATATTTGTGACCTTCCACTGTAAGCTTGTTTGGGCAGGGGAGATAATTACTGTCCCATTCTAGGCGCAATCGCCACGTTTAGAATGGTCCTGTATGGGCCCGAAGTGCGGCCCCCCTGCTCCCCCCCGCACCCCCCCGCCCCCGGTAAACGGCGTAATGCGGGGAATACCCCCCCCAAATACACCGGTGAACATAGAAACCCCAGCGGGAGCTCATGGGGTTTGGGAAAGGAGAGGTTTTGGGTGAGCGTGGAGTCAGTGGGGTTTGGATGGGAGGCGTTGTAAACAGCTGGGCTAGGAGGTTGGAGGAGAGGTTTGTAAAAAAGGAGCCAGCAAGGTTTGGATGGAGAGGTTTGTGAACAGCGGAGTCATGGGTTGGATGGAACGTTTGTGAACAGCTGGAGCCTGAGGTTGGATGGAAGCGTTGTAAAACAGCTGGACTCAGTGAGGTTGGAGGAGAGCTTTGTAAAACAGCTGGCTCAGTGAGGTTGGATGGAACGTTTTAAAACAGCAGTTTTAAGCTTTTTCCAAGATTCCCTTTGGTTCGGCGGACTGTGTTTGGCCATCAACACCGGATACTTTTTATTTGTGACCTTCCCCATTGTAGATTTTGCTTTATGTTTTGGGATCAGGGTCTTTTTGGGAAGTAATCCCCGTGATTCTCAGGTCTTTTGCAGACTCCAACGGGTTTTTTTCAAATGGTCCTGTATTTGGCTCCATCCATTTCCCACAATTTTAACCATCTTCCTTGTCCCTGCAGAAGAAAAGCCCAAACCATATGCTGCCCCCCCATGGGCAGTGGGGTGGTGTGTTCAGGGGGATGGCGTGTTGCTTTTACGCCAAACATATCGTTTTTCATTGTGGCCCAAAAAATTGGGGTTTTGGGTTTTTATTGAGAGAGCCCCCTTTTTCCCACATGTTTTGGGGTCTCCCAGGCGGCCCCTTTTCTTCCACACTTTGGTTTTACCCCAGGGCCCGGGCCCCCTTTTCCACATGTTTTTGGTGTCTCCGGGGGCCCCTTCTCCCAAAAGTTTGGGGTCTCCAGGCGGCTTGTGGGAAACTTTAAAGAGACTTTTATGGATCTCTTTTAGAAAAGGCTTCTCTTTTCCACTCTTCCCTAAAGGGCAGTTTGTGCAGTGTACGACGTTTTTTCCTATGGAAACTTTTCCCCCTAGCTTTAATCTCTGCAGTTCATCAGAGTGACAGGGGCCCCTTGGGTGATCTCTGACAGTCTTTTCTTTTTTGAATGAAAGTTTAGAGGGACGCCGGGTTTGGTAGATTTGCAGGGGTTTTATTCTCTTTATTTTAATTATATCGTTGCACATTCTCCTTTGGATTTAAAGTTTTGGGGAAAACTTTTTGTATCCAAAACGCTTTTAAACTCTCCCCAACAGTTCACGGACCCCTTCCCTGCAATTTTTCCCCTTCCGTCCTCATGAAGAAGCAAACTATGCGCCTTACCTTGTCCACACTGGACATGGGTTACGATGTACTGGTTGCTTTTCCCCTTCGTTTTTTTAAAAAATTGGAGGTTATTACGATTCGTTCCAAGTTTGGTGGTTGCCAAAGCGGTAAATTTAAAAAGACTGGAAAAGTGCTCTCTTACCATCTTTCCGTCCTTTGCATTGCCCGATTTTTCTATGGCAAACCCCCCGTATTAATACTAAAATGTTATAATAACATGGCCTCTTCTCATCTCTGACGTCTTCCTACAATGAAGTTTAGATGCGGGGGACGTTGGTAAAACGAGAGCGGCCTCGCCATTTCAAACAAAGCGTTGCACTGTCTCCTGGGATAACAGTTTGAGGAACTGTATCCCGCTTCTTAAAATTAGGCCGCTTTTTTCTGATCTATGATGTCATAGCCTTAAACAGAACCCTGAGACTATCACAGAGCAGTTGCATTTAACAATGATTACACACAGGTGGATTATATTTATCATCAGTCATTTAGGACAACATTGGATCATTCAGAGATCCTCACTGAACTTCTGGAGTGCGTTTGCTGCACTGAAAGTAAAGGGGCCCAATAATTTTGCTCGCCCCACTTTTCAGTTTTTTATTTCTTACAAAAGTTTAAAATATCCATTTCGTGCCACTTCAGAATTGTGTCCCACTTGTTGTTGATTCTTCACAAAAAAATTTTTTTTATATATATCTTTATGTTTGAAGCCTGAAATGTGGCAAAAGGTTGAAAAGTTCAAAGAGGCCAAATACTTTCGCAAGGCACTGTATATGTCACCTTCCTTATCTGCAGCTAAGCAGCAGCATTTCCTGTTTGAAAGCCATTACTATTTCGCCTGTTAGGCCTCGTTCACACGGCTTATTTGTCCGCGGATTGGCGCCGTACTCCGCGCCGGATTTGCGCTGCAGTACGGCGCCACTCCGTCGGAGTAATTACGGTAATCCACTGCTCTCATAGAGAACAGTGGATTCCGTCGCTCCTCCCCGCTCCTCCCCGCCGCGGGGGGAGAAAGTGACACACACATTATTACGGCGCGTACGCGCCGTAGATAATGACAGTCTATGGGGCCGGGGAGCTGCGCCAACGCCGCGCCCCCTTCCCGCCCCTTATTCACGCCGGATTTGCGAGCGCAATCCGGCTCACAAATCCGCCGTGAATAAGCCGTGTGAACACGGTCTAAGGGTCCGTTCACACGGCTTATTCTGGGACTGATTCCTGCCGTACTGCGCGCCGTATTTGCCTAAAACTGAAAGCCCCAGCGAGCTTTGCTGTGCTTTGTCCAGATACACAGTTGTATGGAGCTTCCTGTCAGAAAGCAGCGGATACAGAACTGCAGAAAGCATGCAAAAAATGTAAAGTACATTACAAAAGGTATTTGGGTGAGGTATTGCTTCGAAAACATTTTTTTCCTACTGGACCACCCCTTTAAGAACATTTCCATGTTATCCACCTCACCATTTCTGCATTCTAGATTTCAGACCGTAGAACTTTTCTTTTTTGAGTGTGCGACGTGAGGTGGCCCTGTTTATTAGCCATGTAGACCTGTGTACATTTCATTTCTATCTATTTATATTGGAGTAAAAAAAAAAAAATAAAAATTGTACCATAAAGGAAGCCGCTTTATAAGTACAAGCTGCTGGCATATTCCTGTATGATATCATGTTGTGCCAGTGCAAAGACATATGCCCTAACAGGCACTTGTAAGAGACAACCCAGGGGGCCTCTGCAAGGTTTCAGGCTGTCTCCATGGTGACGCTGCAAGAGGCTTCCTCTAATGTATAGTGCTGTGATCCGTTTTCCTTGATCCTGCCAGGTGAGATGGCAGCAGGGCCATGTATTACAGCCGCACAAACTGCAGCACAACAGGTCACCATATGTACAAAGTCTGGAATCTATACAGGCAGTCCCCGACTTACATCTGTCCCCTAGTTACAAATGGAGACTTACAGGGCGTGCTGGCCCTTGTAGTTCCATGTTCCACAGCAGATAGGAGCTGTGGAATGACAAGTTCCAGCATGCCACAGCAGCACAAGGTGAAATCTTCTTAAAAGGGGCACAGACAGCAAAACAAATGTAAAAACCCTTCCCTGCACTACCCAAAACTGGAGTTACATTTAATAAATATACCTGTTCTGACTTACATACAAATTCAACTAAAAGGGGTCGTCTCACTACAAGGATTGCTTTTTATGTTAAAACAAGTCCCTTTGCAATATGTCTCCATTACCAGTGTCCTACCCATTCCTAGATATCCCCTCTTGCATGGGCTGTATCAGCTCTTCAGGTTACTATAACTACAGACCTGTTCAGTCTCTCATCATAGGCTGCCAGCGCTGGTTGCTGTAGCTACAGACCTGGCTTCTACTGCAGTCTAGTAGAATCCAGTAAACACGCCCCTGAATTCAAAATAAAACCAAGAAAACAGGACTGCGGTCAGATGAATCAATGTAGTGAGACAACCCCTTTAAGGACAAACCCATAGTCCCTATCCCATTTGTAACTTTCCATGTCGCACATTAGGCACTACCAAAACTTCACCAACTTTGGTTCAATTCAGGGTAAGGTTAGGGCCCAACAGTATTGTCTGAACCAAATCTCCAACAAACACTACAGGTAAGACAAAGTTTTGGCTACAGTTGTGCTTCAACATTACCACCACTCAAGGGCAAAGGCGACTGGCACTGACCTGATTCACATCATCCCTTTCCTGCAGTTTGCAGCAAAGCATTTATATTGATTCATCTCACCTCAGTCCGGTTTTCTTGGTTTCACTTTGGCTTCAGGGGCGTGTTTACTGGCGTCTACTAGGCTGCAGTAGTAGAAGCCAGGTCTGTAGCTATACACCATGGGGAGCTATCGGACAGATCAAACAGGTCTGTAGCTATAGCGACCTGAGGAGCTGATGCAGCCCATACAAGAGGGGAGATCTCAGAATAGGTAGGACACTGTTAATGGACATATACTGCAAAGTGACTTATTTTTTGCAATATCTTTTAACATAAAAAGCAATCCTTGTAGTGAGACAACCCCTTTAACTGTGGTATGAACTAGGAACGATCTCAACCTCCGCTCCCGGACGCACTGGAGGAACTCCAAGAACCAGGCAGCCACTGCAACTTGTAACTCGCTGCTGTTTGTTTCCTTAATGACGTCCATGGAGAAGGAGCAGCACCCAGGAGACCAGGGAGGAGATGAGAAGGGAGACCTGCAGCAGCTGCTGCCGTCTAACAGAAACCACACCATGGCTGCCTTTCACCGGAGATGGCTTCATTGCGTCGATTTATTGCTACCTCCATCTAAACTTCTCTCTGCACAGCAGTGCCCCGCCGCCACCAGGCTGTGCAGGGAACTGCAGCCAGAGCTAAAAACTTGAATGGAGCCAAAAAAAAGACCCACAGCAACTATCCTAGAAAATACCATCACTTTACAGCAGAGGTCCGCAACGTCGACTCTCCAGCTGTTGGGAAACTACAACTCCCATCATGCATTTATATAATCAGTGGGCATGATGGGAGATGTAGTTTCCTAAAAGCTGGAGAGACGACATTGCAGACCCCTGCTTTACAGGATGGAGGCCCCCACTTCTTGTATACAATGATGTGTATATTGCAGCAAAAATACTTATCAAGGGTCACACAGCAATATCAGCAGCGCCTGCAGACTACTGCATGTTTAAAAAGATGAAGAAAACAGAAGTGTGTGTGTTGTGTTGTGTGTGTGTGTGTGTTTGTGTGTGTGGTTTGTGTGTGTGTGTGTGTATGTATACACGCATATATACACCTACACAAACACAGAGAGTGGAACATCTCTCCTTGGGGAGAGCACCATATAGGTGTGTGGAGTTTTGGATTGCCTTTATGCCCTCCACTAAGCATCTGCATATCACAAGCCATTATGGGAAAGGAGCTGAGAAGATCAAGCACCCTCTATTGAAGGGCAAAAAGGCAATTCAAAACTCCACATGGTGCTCTCTCCAAGGAGAGATGTTCTACTTTCTGAGCCACTCATTGCCTCCCACCCAGCCAGCCAGTACACTCTGCTCTGCACTGATGAGGAGCAAAACTCCGAAACAGCTGTATGCAGATGGGCGATACTGGCTTGGCTAATATCCCTTTTGCTTTCTAAAGATTCAGCGAGTCTGAAACAACTTGAGGATTTGTTACATCCCGTAGAGGGCGCTTTAGCTTTTCAGTTCCTTTCCCATAATGCCTTGTGATCTACACAGACAAACAAAGCCAAATACATACACACTTAGCCCTCATCCCCACGGCAGGATTTTCAGTCGGTTTACAAATATGAAAACCGTCTGTAAATCTGCATAAATAGAAAATACACGCAGGAGTTCACACTGCACAGATATTCTGATGGACCATTTTTGACAATGTTGAGGTAATAAAAACTTTGTAAACGTTCACTCTTCCACCCCGTTTTTGGGTTGAGCATGAACAGTTCAATGTGAAGCCGTCTCCCTTTCTGTGGAAAATAACGACGAAATATCGGTCGGATAATCCACCCGGTATTTTGTCATTACCGTGTGAACGCATCCTTAGGCTATGTTCGCACGTTGTAATTGCGGGGCGAACAGCACGGCCGCAATTACGCCTGGTGATTTGGGAGTCGCACTGATACGCGCGTACTCCCGCGGCGTGGGTGGCATTGACAGGCATTACTTGCAGCGCGGATTTGCCGCAAACAATTGACGTCACCTCCCTGCGCGTACAATACGACCGTATTGTGCGAGCGGGGAGAGGAGGCGTAATCCATAGTTCTCTATGAGAACTGTGGATTATCGTAATTTCGGCGCGCATCTCGCTCGTAATAGAGCACAAATACGTGGCGAAATACCCCCGTGTGAACGCTCCCTTAGTGGCCGTTCACACGGCTTATTTCGCCGCGGATTGGCGCTGTACTGCGGGCTGGATTTGCGCTGCAGTACGGCGCCAACCTGTCGCAGTAATTACGGTAATCCACCGTTCTCATAGAGAATGGTGGATTCCGTCGCTCCCTCCCCCCGCTCGGAAATCGCCGCGGGGGAGAAAGTCACCTGCACATTATCCAGGTGCAATACGCGCCGTGGATAATACAAGTCTATGGGGCCGGCGGGCCGCGCCCCTGCCCCGCCCCTTATTCAATCCGGCTCGCAATTACGGCTTGAATTAAGCCTTGTGAAACGGCTTAGTTGACATGAAATGAATTTGGGGGTTAAACTCGCCATTCTAAAAGCTTTTCTTAATGTATGAGTGTCGTATGTGGGTTCATGTATCTGGTGTATGTTATGCCTTACAATCAATGGGATCGAGTGTGGTGCAGAATGTGGCAAGTTTGGGCGTACGACTGTTCATAAATCTATAGAAAGGGGCCATGGCAGTTTTTTGACTCAAAGCATGCCAGAAACCTGGCAGAGTCCTGTTTATACATGTCACCCTTAAAGGAGTTGTCTCACTTCATCTTACCTCAGTCCAGTTTTCTCGGTTTCATTTTTGAATGCGTTTGGGGCGTTTACTGGCTTTACCGGCTACTATTGGCCTGCAGTGATGAGCTGCTGAGGACACCAGGTCTGTAGCTATAGCAACCAGTGCTGGCAGCCTATCAGGAGAGATTGAACAGGTCTGTAGCTGTAGTGACTTAAGGAGCTGATGCAGCCCATACAAGAGGGGATATATAGAAATAGCTAGGACACTGTTAGGGCATGTTCACACAACGGTTTCGGCCACGGTTCCCATGGCCAAACCTCGTCCTGCCCTCGCCGCAAAATCGTGTCTCCCGACGCGGGCTTGGGGCATGGCTTGTGGCGAGGGTTTGCCCCCATGCAAATTAGTAGGCAGGGGGAAAACCGCGCCGCCAGCCGTGAACCAGCCGCGGCAACACCCGCAGCAACGGCATGTGAATATTAACGCGGTTTCCCATAGGAAACCATGTTAATAAAGTGGGCGCGATTTGGACATGGTTTTGGCCACGGAAACCGCGGCCATAACCTCGTTCAAATCCGTCGCGTGAACAGGGCCTTAATGGACACACATTGCAAATGACTTGTTTTTGCAAGATCTGTAACATAAAAACAAACCATGAAGTGAGACTATCTGTAAATAGTGTGTGTATATAGATTATATTACTATATTTTATAATCTATATATATAATATATAATATATATATATTATAAAAATAAAAATTACCAACATGTAGTGAATACAAGGGAGTAACACCTCGCTGCATCAGCGATGGAATGTGTTTAATTCTATTAATGCCACTATGGATACATACATTTTATTTAATCATATGCTTGATGTCACTAATAACTATTGGGTTTGGTTTTTTTTGGAGTTTCCCATGCAATTCAGTGTTACATTGATTTCTATATTTATAATATATATATATATTATAATATTATTTTATAGTTAATGTATAATGTATAATATGTATAATAGTTATTAGTGACATCAAGCATATGATTAAATAAAATGTATGTATCCATAGTGGCATTAATAGAATTAAACACATTCCATCGCTGATGCAGCGAGGTGTTACTCCCTTGTATTGCTACTACTATGGGTAAGGTCACTCCTGGTCTTTGATCTACAGCAATTACAATCTACGAGTTGCACATGGAACTAATCATTTGCATGTGATATGGTGTCATTAATCTATTACTGCTGATCTTACCCATATTATTATTGTTGTTGACATCTGGATTTATTCTATGGGTGTCACTTATTGAATTTGGTGGATTCTATTAATATCTCTTTAGATCATTCTTTTTAATTACATGCTTCAAAGATTTGCTATTAATGTATAATTCTGGGTTAGTAACCCGTTTTTTCTTTATTGTAGATATTTAACCATCAACCAAATGACTGCAATAAGTGAAATACAGCATCTGGAGGATCGGGAAAAAAAAAAAAAAAATGTACCGACTGATCTGTGGCGGTGAGCCTGTGAGCGCACACATGCTATTTTGTGAATAGCAAAGCATCTACATTTATACACGGAATATGACGGATTTGTTTCTCATTTTTTTCTATTGCAGATTTTCCTTTACTTTCCTCTCTCTCTCCAGGCGCCACTCTCGTCCATTGGCGTTGCCCGGTATTGCAGCCCATCTACATTCACATGAAGGTCACTGTTCTACAGGTCATATATCAAAGAGATATCTGGAAGGCTATGTCCACACAGCACAAGAACACGGTCTGATTTTCGGCGGTTTTAGTATTTTGGAACCGCTGAAAATCTGACTGTTTTGTATGCCCATAGACTTTAATAGAAAAAAAATGAACAGTAGTCTTCACAGGTCGTTTTTTTTTTTTTTTTAAAGGGAATGTGTCATCAAAAAATGAGTCATTGTTTAAGTCCTACTTTTATGTTAAAAAAAAAAAAATCTAAAAAATGTTTTAAATTTTTTCATATCGCTTTCAATTTTTTTTTAAAAATTTTTAAAAGGGGGTTGTCTCCTACAAAGAAAGCTTTAAAAATTTAGGGAAAAAAAAAAAAAGCATTTTCCAAATATATTCATTGTTCCTCTTTTTCCCCCTAAAAATACAAGTAAATTTTATTACCTCTGGGTTTTTCCCCACCCCCCTCGTAACCCCTGTAAACAATTCCCCCTGGGCTGTTTGTTCAATGAGAAAAAGAGTGAGCATCAACAGGTCACAGTTCATCAGTGTCGTGCGCCACGAAAAAAACTTGTTTTATCTCAATAAAAGCTCTTAATTGGGGCTTTTTTTTTGGGGGATCAGATAAGAAGCCCTTTCCATTTTTTGAAAAGCTAATCTAATCTAATTAGCATCAAAAAGCACAACTTAGTTACAACATGGAGCAAAATGCAAATTAGTATGAACCGGAAGTACGAATTTTTTCTCATTCTTTGAAACCCTGGGGGGAGACAACCCTTTAAGTTTGCAGTTTTACTTTGGCCAAGGGCCTTGCTCCATGCTTTAACAGCACTCAGACAATTTTTTAAGTAGCTTCATGAACATATGAACTTAAAGACCCCTTGTCATGTTCTGAAACCGGGGAAGAAGTATGTGCGGGAGGAAAAAGGCTAAAAACTGTGACCACTCCTCTTGTGACGGTGGACCGTGTTATCATTCACATTTGTGTCCCTTTCATTTGAACCTGTAGTGTTGATAATGGGGAAACAAGGGAAATTTTCCCTTACAAAAACAGGAACGTCAGAAAATTATTAGGCTTCGGGGCCCAAAAGGAAAACTGCGGACTTTTTATTAAAAAAAAAGAAAGTGATCTGGAAAATTTTAAAAACAATCAAACCAAAAATTTTTAAAAAAATGTGTTGAACATAAAAAACAGAGTTAAAACATAAGTATTTTTATGCCCACTTCCCCTTAAGCTCGTTTTCTGGTGCTGTCGGATTTAGGAACATCCGCCGGCGTTTTGTTTTCAGTTTCCCATACAATCAATTGTATGGGCCGACGGCAAAAAAAAATAAAAAAATAAGAGAGAAACGACCGCGATTTTTACAAATGTAGCGACAAAAACTGTGGTCGGGCATCGGGGGGAAAAAAACGGTTGACTCTCCAATGGTTTCTTCCCAATGTTGTGTGGATCTAGGACATTCACAAGCATCCAGTGTCTGAAGTTTTTGTAAGATAAGTGAGACCTCTCCATACTGTAAAGCAATGGCCCTGGTGGTCATCGAGTGGTCGTATAGCTTAAGGTCTTGGTGAGGACACGATGGATGAGACAGCCCTCATTAACCTTCATTCCCACACGTGAAGCCTGCGATCCTCACACCGGCCCGGCTTCCTGTCTCTTTCAAGCACAAACTCCATGGAAACAAACAGCAGCTATTTTTACCTTCTATTTTCTTCCATCCTAACCACTATTCTTTATAAATATAACTCAAGTGACTACAAACTGGTAATTACAGCAAACTGCTAGATTCCTCTACTAGGAGACGAGCTGAAGGTCTACAGACCAGCATTCACTAACAGGCTGCATAGCAACTGCAACAATTAAAGGGTGCCGTGCCTAAATGTATTCACTGAACACTCGCTGCAAGGTCCCCAGCTTACAAGCCATAACTCAGGGTCACTACCAGTACATACTGGGGCACCTTTTTCTGCACTAGACCTCTGGCACAATTTGTGCCAAAAATACTGTTGGCCAAGCTTTACACCACTTTTATGATGTGTTTTAGACACTTTGGCACCTGGTCTGACAAAACATGCATGGCCTCGGCAAATGGGTGTGACTCTGGGAAAGGGCGGGTTACGTGCAACCGTGCAGCATGGGCCAAATTGGGTCATTTTATGTAAAGGTATAATTAACTAACCGTTTTTAACCCATCAGTATGATACACTATGATATGTGGCGCATTGTAAGACGGTCTACTCTCACTTAAAAACCCCTTCAATTTGAACACGATAAAACTGCCCCAATACGATTGGTACGATCGCGTAAAAAACAAGGTTTTGTCTAAGCAGATAAGCCCTTAAAAGGGTATCTCACCCTCCATTTCCCTTACCTCCTTTTTTTCACTTCATTTTTGAATTCAGGGGTGTTTTCGGGTAGTACAGTGAGACTTCGGGGGGACCCCGGGCTTTTGAAAACAACCAGGGGCGGCGCCTAAAGAGAATCAAACTCTGTAGCTAAGCAACCCTGTGGCAATATCAGGAGAGATCAAACAGGTCGTACCAAAGCAAACCCGTGCTTTGGGGCCTTCAGAGGGGATCAAACAGGTCTTTTATAGAACCAGCACTGGCACTATCAGGAGAGATCAAACAGGGCTGACCTATAGCAACCATGTGGACAGCAACAGGAAGACCAAACAGGTCTGTAGTTTAGTGAAACCGGGAGCTATGAGCCCATTTAAGAGGGGGAAACAGGAATAGGTGGCACGTTAAAGGCACCCCATTGCAAAAGGGCTTTTTCTTTCAAGATCTTTTTAAAATAAAAAAAAAATCCCTTTAGTGAGACCACCCCTTTAAAAGGGGCTGTCCATTAGTTCAAATTAAAAAAATAAATAATCTGCCAATCCGAGGGGCCTAAGAATAGTGATAAATATAAATATAATTGTACTCTGAAGGCCGCTCCATTCCAACACAGCCACCGCTCCCAATGATGTCCCCCGATAAAATGTTTAATGCAGCCAATCCCCGGCTTCAGCGGTCACATGCCCTTTTCCCACAGCCGAAAACCGATTGGGGCAGCTTTTCACATAAACCGTTTATAAGCGATGTCCCCCATGGGGCAGAGCTGGCTTTAGAGGTGGCTTTTTTGGGTTTTTGGGAAAGGGCCCCCCCACCCCAAAATTTGAGAAAAAAACCTTTCCCCAAAAAAGCCATTTTGACATTTTTTTCTGTCTCAATTGGCTTGTCACCGGGAAAGCCCCCTGACAAACCCCCCAAAAATTCCCCCTATAGGGTTCCATTTGTCTCACGGGGGGCCCAAAAATTGGCGAAGGGAAATGGGTAAAGCCAGGTGTTTTAAAGGGTTGTTAAACCCGGCTTAAAAATTTCCGCGCATTTGGGCTGTGTATTCCCCGCTTTACTTTGCGGCAAAAATTTTTGCCCCCGCAATTAGGGTTTAATTCTAGCTATGGATTACGCGTTGTCTCCCCGTGCGTACAATACGATCTTATTGCACGCGTGGGGGGAGAATTGACAATCGCCACTGACAATGCATATGAATGGGGTCGGCCCCCTCGTGCTTTGGAATAATGCACTGATCAGCACGTGGGTCCAAAACACATGGCGTATAAGCCGTGTGAACCTACCCTAACATTTTACTGTTGGGTTCCAATTTTACGGAAACCAAAAAACCCCTTTTTAATGCCCGGGGACGTATGCTTGTCCTGAGGACGCGCGAATCTAAAGCAGAGTTCGCGCGCGATCGGCGGGGGTGTCAGCTGTATTTTTACACCTGAATCCCGCAGCGTCGGCCCCGACCCGCGATCCGCCGGGGGGAGAAGGGGGGGGGGGATTGGGACCCACGGGTTTAAAGGTAACTTTTTTCGGATACTGCACATTGAGGTTTGTTAAAAAAAAAAATAAAAAAACACTATTTGGTTTGGCAGTATTTTCTTCACTCTCCCTTCCCAAAAAAAGGGAAATTTAAAACTGATCAAATGTCTTTTTCCCCCCAAAAATGATACCAATAAAAAATTTCAACGCATCCCGCAAAAAAAAAAAGGGCCTTTTTTACAGCTCCATACACAGAAAAATAAAAGTTATGGCTCTCAGACTAGGGGAATGCAAAATGTGTTTTTCTGTTTGAATAAAAAAGTGTTTTATTGTTTTAAAAGCAGAAAAAAATAAGAAAAAAAAATATAAAAATTTGGGGTTTATTGTGCAATCTTTATCGACCTGCTGAGTTAAAGCTAAGAAATGTCATATCTAACGCAGAGTGACCGCTAAAAAAAATAAAAAAAAAAAAAACCACTACCAGCAATGCTGTATTTTGTTCAAAACCCCCTCACAAAAAATTTAAAAAAAAGGTAAAAAAAAAGTGTTTTTTGCCCCCCCAAAATTTGGGTAAAAATTAAAACCCATTAATTCACCCCGCAAAAACAAGGCCTTTCCCACAGCCTGCCACACAGCAAAAAAAAAAAGGTTATGGTTTGTCAAAATAGGAACAAACATAAAAAGCAATTTTTTTTTTGACCTATTTCAATTGTGTAAAAGTAATAAAACTTTAAAAAAAACTATAAAAAAATTTTTTACCATTCCCCAATTTTGTACCGCCCCCCCATATTTAGAGTTTTTTTACATCATTTACAGTGCACGCGAAACGCTATAAAATTGAAGCCCAAAAAAACCAGTGGTGGAACTGCTTTTTTTTCCCCCCTTTTTTCGGGCCCCAATTGCCTAAAAAAACAAAAAAAAAAAAAAAACGATGGAACCCCTGTGAAACCCAAAATGCCAATACACCCCTAAAATGAAAATCCCCGGGGGGTGTTGAATTCTAAATGGGGGGACTTCTGGAAGGTTTACTGTTTGGTACTTTTTGGGGCTTTGCAATTTCGGGCATGGCCCCACCCCAAAAACTGCGTTCCAAAAACCAAATAGCGTTCCCCCCCCCTTGTACGCCCTGCCATGCGCCAAACACAAGTTTTACCCACATTAGGGTATTTCCAAAATTGGAAAAAATTGTTAACAAAATTTTGGGGGTTTTTTTTTTCATGATTCCCCTTTTAAATATGAAAAAATTTTAAGCTTTAAAAATTTAGATTGGGAAAAAAATTTTTTTTTCATTTTCACAGCCCAATGCTAAAAAAAAAATGTTTTGAATCAACCCGTGGGGTCGATATAAACCCCTACACGCCTGTATATTTTACCTTAAAGGGGTTGTCTCGCTTTCAATGATTGGGGTTTTTAATTTTTAAAAATCTTTAAAAAACAAGCGCTTTGCCCAAAATAAGTTCATTACAAATGTCCTATGATTTTTTGGGAAAGGGGGTTTGCCCTGGTTTTTGTATTACTTTCATTTGCTCCTCAAATTTTCTATAGTAGCCCCCACCTGTTGATCCTTATCTTTCTGGCGTCAGGTTGAAAAGGACTTTATCACCTTTGAAGAAAAGGGGGAGCAGGAAGGCCCCCCCCGCCCCCCAGAAAAGCTTCTGTAGTGGAAGGAGGGGGAGGGAGGACTTTGGTTTGTGTCCATGCAAACCTGGATTAACCCTGTGTGTGCCCGCCCCTTTCCCCCTGCCTTTTTACACAGATAGATTTTGACAGCAGTGACCCCGTCTGTTACTATAAACCCTGATATGTCTTTGGGGAAAAGTGAAATATACTAAAACTATAAAAAGGGAAAGTGAATACTTTATGTTTCCTGTTTAGTGAGGAATTCCTTTAGTATTGTAAAAACTGCCCCTTTTTGTTGCTGGAGATGTGGGGGACTTGTAAACTAAGAGGGGGTATAGGAAACACATGCATCCCCCTCCCGCTTTTTTTGCATACACAGCAGCCCTTTAAAGCACCCCTACAACTTAGATCAGCCCCCTCCTGTAACAGAACCCAGGCCCGGCAAAACCAGGGGGGGAACTTTGAAAGCAAAAACCCCTTTCCCCCCCCCCTATAGAAGTTACGTAGCTGCCTGTGTGTGATGGGGGGGGGGAGAGGGGGGGGCAGAAGAGGGCAGACCAAGAAGCACCCCTCAGTTCAACTTACCCGGGACACTGACAGGCTGAAAGCCCCGTAAAGAGACAACTCCTTTAAAAGGGGGTTAAAAGGGGGTTTTCCCTTAATAAGTAAAGACATTATAATTTACATAATATGACATATAATTTTCTAATATACATGTATTAAAAATTCTGGGGCCTAGACCTTTTTTTATTTCCAGTGCAAATAGGCCCCCCCTTTAGGGAGGGGCGAGTACGTCCCCACTCCTTTTTCCCTATTTAAAGGCTTCTTGTATGGAAGGGAAAGCAGTTTCCCCCCCCCCCCCCCCCCTTTACCTATCACATACATTTTCGTGAAACCCCCTTTTTTTACTGTATCTAAGGCCCCGTTTAAAAAGGCTTTTTTCCCGGGGCGGATTTGTGCGCCGTATTGAGCCCCACAAATCCCCCGTGAATTTGGGGGGGGAAAAGGGGGCGGGGCCGGAGGCGGCGGGGGGGCGCCGCTCCCGGGCCCCTTTGCCCAAAGCTTTTTTTAGGCGCGTCCCCGGGCCCTAAAAAAAAGGGGCTTTTCACTTTCTCCCCCGCGGCGGATTCGGCCCGAGGGGGGGAGGAGCGACGGATTCCACTGTTCTTTTATGAGGCAGTGGTTTTCCGTAATTGCTGCCCCCGGATTGGCCCCCCGTAATGCAGCCCCAAATCCGGGGCGCAGTTCGGGGGCCAAAAAAGGGCAGAATTTTAAACTGTTGTGAACGGGCCTAATTAGGGCACACCACCAAGGAGCACAAAATGTGACGTGAATGGGGCTCATACACGAAAACCCCCAGGGCTGAAAGGGTTCTTCTTTGGGCCCTCTGAAGAAAAACATACATAACAGATACACATTGTGGTAACTTTTCTTACTTCTCAGTAACCACTGTCCCCAAATAAGAGCCCTATGGCTAAAATCCCTTTAACAACTGTTACATTTTTACCCCGGGTTTCCCCTTTTTTAGTCATTTATTCCTTTACCATGGAAAAACCCAAAGGAGCTTTATAAAAAAAACCCCGAGGCGAGCATAAAAAGGGGATTGCAGCCCTTGTAATGCGCAGACCGTTTGCTTCTGCGGCTGATACTGTCTGAAAAAGACAACGGGTTTTGTGGTTGAGCAGAGGAGGAGGGAGTTTCGCATCTTAAGCACTGATAGACTATATTAGGTCCTGCCCCAAATCTAAATTCCCCGAGCGATGAAAAAACCCCAAATCAAAAACAGGTCATTGAACAAAACCAAAAAGAAAAGTACTGGGAGTGGAGAATTAAAGGGGTTGTCGACATGTAGGGAATGGTAAATGAAGACTTTTTCCAAATGTATTGCTTTGTTTATTTTGCTTTGTTGAGGAGATCAGACACTTTATCTGCTATGAAGGGACACGGGGTTCTCTAGGTTACCAACCAGCTTTCCCCTCCAGGTTGAAAACAGAGAGAGTTAACTTTAACAGAGGCGATTAATGACTTTTGTTTAGTCAGGGCTCACAGATGAGATCATCTGCTCTCATGTCAGTGCAATTAGAAGTGGCACACTATAGACTGAAGCACTATGAAAGGGGACATAGGGATTTGGAAAAAAACATTTCTGCTATCTAGGATATATGAAATTTTTTTTAGATTCTCAGTTCACATTTTGATCAAAACTGCTTAAGCCACCTCCGAACTTCAACGGGACCTCAAGGCAAGTCAAAAATCAAAAATATATAATAAATTGCTCCAGTTAATTCAAAGTAGATGAGGAATTTAATTTTGAAAAGTATTTGGATGACATGGAGCAGGCAATGCATTACCGCTAAGGGAAAATATTCTGCTCCCATAGAAAACAGATTGACCAGATTTCAGCAACATTTTTCACTTGGTTTCAAAGAAGTAGAAGAGTTCAGACGTTCATCAGAACTGATTGTGGCTGAGGCAATTCTTTTATACCCGACATTGTTAGAGATTTAGCATCTACTAAATCTTGTCATCAACTGCATTGTTACTGTTTTGCTCCCGGTGGTGGGACAGACTTTTTATTCTTGTTACTGCAAAATTCCAACCTGTTCTCACATTCCCTGATAGCTCAGTGTGTTATTAGGCTGATTCCCAAGCAAAAGGTCACAGGTTCGAGCAGCCATGAAGAAGATTTCCCAAGAAAAAAGAAACAGCATCATTCAGCTCATCGATAGCGTCTCTCGGCCAAGAAAATTATCAAACTGCATCATGTGAGGCCCTGACAGCTGGAAGAATATCCGTCCATCCATTCAAAAGCCAAGAGGTGAATGACCAGGCAAAATATCAGAGTCAACAAGTCGCTCATCACAAGGTCGATCAGTTCTGACGCTAAGACACGGCAGTGGAGGCGGCTCGTAGGCTTCGTAAGAGTGAGATCACAGACGTCCATGCAAGCACCGGGCAACACTCATTACACAGGTCTGGAATGATGGCCGAAAAAAGAAGCCGCAACTTCAATCTCATTATAAGAAGCGTCGGCAAAGAGTCTACAGAAAAGTTTATCCGACCGGTATTTGTACCGTTTTCGTGCCGTGCACACAACCGCCGGAGGACGGCTTTTCTCTGTGGTTAGCACTCCCCCTTCGCGTGTTCATATTACGTCCAAAGGGTCGGAAGAATGAACACGCTCTATGTTTTTCGGGCGGCCGCTTGTCGGCTGCACGGATTTTCCATTAAGGTCCATGTAAAAGCTTGTCAGCCGGTTTGTAAAACTGAAAAAACGGCTGAAAAAACAGTGCCGTGGGGACAAGGCCTTATTAGAGAAGATGATCCAGGACCGTTTCATCATAAGGAACACAAGGATTTTCTCAACCAGACAATATAGTGACAGGGCCATTATTATCTTAGGCAAAAGTGACTGCACATTCATGGCGCCCCTCCTAGCGGACGTCGGGGAGGGGGTCGAGGAGGCTGCTCGGCTCTACTGCTTTTGCACACATCAAACATGTTATTTGTCTTCTCTACATTATATGGCGAGGCTGCGCTAGGGTTAGGCCGCGGCTGGGATGGGGAGAACACAGGGCTGCAGTATTCGGCAAGCTTTCAAAAATTCTTTTCAATGCACCAATATAGATTCAATTTCCAAGAAGACGAAACCGATAGTTTCACTTTGAACGCGGCTGCCACACCCGGCCAGATTACTGCCATGACTGCAGGGGAAGCAGCTGACTTCAGGCTGACAGCAGCACTATAATCCAGCTATGAGTCACGCCAGCAGGGCTGGAACCAAACATGGGATATGGACTCCACGTCTAAGGAGATCTGCGCTGGCTGAACCGCGCTAAAGTCCTGCAAAATGTCCCCAATGCTGCGCCGTAAAGAAGATCTCCCAGGGCGACAGGGACACCGAGGCAAAGCTGCCCTGTCATGGGTGACAACCATTAAGTGGCTTCATCCAAAATGCAAGAGAAAGTCTGTTAACTCTCTGCAAGACACACAACCGGCCATCATAACCAAACCCTTAGGGTGGTTGTTGTCGCCGATTTTAAAGGGTCAGTCCATTATTATTATTAACATTTATTTTAAAGCGCCATTGATTCCAGGGCGCTGTACATTCGAGGGGGTTACATACACAAGTCAAACGAGTACAATGATAACGATGTATGACAACTAGCACAACAGAGGGAGAGAGGACCCTGCCCGAGAAGGCTTACAATCTACAAGGAGGGGGAAAGAGACAGGAGGTGGGAGCAGACATGTTTGTGGGGTAGTACACTGGCAGCAAGGTTCTTCTAGGTTATAGGCTATCCTGAAGAAATGGGTTTTCAGGTTGCTTTTGAAGCTGGTGAAAGTGGAGGAGAGTCTGATGTGTTGGGGCAGTGAGTTCCAGAGTGTGGAGGAAGCACGGGAGAAGTCTTGGAGACTGTTATGTGAGGAGCTGATAAGAGTGAGGAGCAGAGATTGCGTGAGGGGAGATATCTGGAGATTAAGGAAGAGATGTATTCCATCACTGGAATAACCATAAACTCACAGTGCAGTTTTGAGGAACTTGCAATGTACCGTGGCCATATTTTTGTTTCATCATTTCTAGCGATATATACGAAAAAGCTCAAAAGAGAGCTAGGACTCCAGCGCCACCGAATGGAAGCATGACTTAAAGTACTGCCAACCATCCAGCAGAGCCTTGCAACAGGATGAGGAGTTTAAAGAGTACCTTCAGAGAAACTCATGAAGTAACAGAAGACTAAAATACAAACACTTTCTCATATGCTTCATTAGGAAACTCAAAGCATTTCACCTGTAATTCAGTTTTTAAAACAAGTGCTGGCCCTTTAAAACAGAACTGAAGTCGGGCCAAGTCGGCACATGACAGCTTGATGGATCACTATGTTGACAATTTTAGGTTTCTGAGCTGGGAGAGTCCACTGTACAAGGGGGAGCCTGTAAGCCTACATCATGTGCATACCAGCAGCAGTGTAATATCATTGCCTGTGTGCTATGGAGGAGGAGGCTGAAGCAACATGTAAACTCTGTCACACTATGCCCTCAGTGTGCTGTGTCTGTTGTACCGTATGTAGTGAGAGACAGATTACCCTGTACAAGCAGCTATGCCCTCAGCTTCCCCTGCACAGTTGGTATCTCCAGCAGTCTTCTGTATGATTTCTTGAGTTACAAAGTGAAACTAAAACCTGTTCCCCTATAAGGGGCTGTTTATATGGCACAGGACAAATACCGGTCGGTATTTGAACCGTTTTCGTGGCATGCACACAGCCGCAGGGGGGTGACTTTTCTCCGCGATTAGCAGAGAAAAGCCCTCCCCCCTTCACATAGACCTGTTCTTCTGCCACCCGAAAACCGGACAGAAGAATGAACATGTTCTATGCTTTTCGGTACGCCGGCGGTCTGAAAAACCACTGGGCGGAAAACCCGTGCAGTGGGGACTGCTGCGCGGATTTTCCATAGAGGCCCATGTTAAAAGTTTTTACCCGGTTTGCAGACTGTTTTCAAAACCAAAGAGTCTGAAAAACCAGGTGAAAACCCGTGCCGTGGGGACAAGGCCTAATACTGATTGTTATCTTCTGGATTGCTAATGACATGTATTTGAGAAATATCTAATAATTTCATCTACTATCAATTTTTGTGTGGAGGCGATAAGTGCTCTTTAAAGGCAAGCAAGATACCATCGTCAGACAGCTGTTTCAGGGTGTTTGCCCTTCAGCAGTGCAGAGCAGGTTTCTAGCTGGCTGGGTGAGAGGAGTCGGATGTAACCTGAAAGGGGTAACATTCATCACTAGGGAGAGGCACCACAAAGGTTCGTAGCGACTTACATGTCTCTCAAACAACCTGCTCGGCACTAAAAGGCAAAATACCCCAAACCAGCCATCTGTAGATGGTAACTGGCTTTCCTTTAAACTCCTGGTCATGTTTTAAGGCTCTTTATGTGCGCAGCGGTGGCTGGGACTCTCCCATTCATTTCACCCTGGCTTGGCTGTACTCACAACTTCCACTGAAATGAATGGGACAGTTCCGACCACCTTTGGAGGCTCATTCTCGAGATGGGTGCGGATGTCAGATGGGACCTATATCTATCATACATTTATGACTAATCCCAATGATATGCCCTAAATGTGTAAGACGGAAAAACCCCTTTAAGGATTGATTCACTCAAGTCCAAGTTCTTTCCTTTAGCTTATCTGAATATATTTAAATTTTAGTGGCGCATTCCTGGCTTGTAAGTGTCCACACACCTTGAAGATGTCTCTCTCATGAGGAATGTTACCCCTTTTGAGCTACCCTCTCTAGCAATAAAACTTTAAACACCTTACTTCTGAATGATGAGTTTATACTGATTGACTATCATTGTTGAGGACCATTAGCAGAATATCCATGGGTACGTACATGCATGCATGTCCCTGCTTCTGAAGCAATACATTTTTTTGGTGTAGTTGCTCTGCATCTACGCTTGCTTTGTTGATTATGGGTTGAGCATTATGGGTTTGTGACAGTGTTTCAACACTCTTAAAGGGGTTGCCTTACCACGTTTCACAGAGCCAAAAGCAGCTTCAGGTTCATGCATCCTGTCTCTTCCTGGGTGGTTCTATAGCAGTGATTAGCATATCAACTCCGTATTCCCAGCTCTTCTAATCAGGGCTGTGGAGTCGGCAAGCCAAAGCCCCGACTCAGACTCCTCAATTTCCCAAACCTCGGACTCCCTCATACACGGCGCCTGTTTAAGTGATAACTTTATTGTAGTAAAATGGTAGCATCAGGCTGTTTATCACCTTATGATACTATAATCAAGCTATTTAGGTAGAACAGACACTGACAAGCACAAGGGTAACAATGTTTTGATCTTCTGAACACTTGTGGGTAGAGTTGAAGAAAAAGCTGTATTTGTATCTAAGTCCAGTCTGCACCAACATTGGGAATGTGTAGAAGAGACCTGGGATCAGATTTTGGTCAAGATATGCTTAAATCTGATCCAGAGCCCAGAAGGATTCAGGCAGTATTGAAAGCCAAAAGGCAGATTTCCCAAATACTAACAAAATAATAAAAATTAACATTTTGATTTTTAGGAGCAAAACAGTAACGATGCAGTCACAGGAAAGAATCTGCAGAACTAAGATGCTAAATACTTGCAAGTCAAATTTATGTATAAGATATGTAAGATGACTGTATATAAAATTACAGTAGCCTCATGTACAAAGCTGTAGTGGATGGTAAGATATGGAGCCTGAAAGTCAAAAGTTCAAAATATTGTTACCATTTTGCTTGTCAGTGTAAAATATATTTATTGGATATGACTTTAGAGCACCCAAAAAATTGTAAATCTGCAAAACACTGCAGGAAGATTTGTGGAGTCTCTGAATTTGTTCTGAGAAATAGTATCGCCTCCATCAGATCCTGCATACACGACCTCACATCTGACCTCATTATTTCCAGGCTGGAGAACGGCCTCTCTACACTAGTTATTCTTGTTTGAGGTAACATTTCTCAAGCTGTTGGCGCCCTGTGTGTCGACCTGTGGGGACGACGATTTTGAGATCACGTTGAAAGTCGTGGGCAGCTTAAACATCTTTTGATCAACGATTTTGGACACGTGAAAGTCGTGGCACTTAAACTCTTGAGACTCTCGTATGATCAAAGTTTTCAGTATGATAGATAGCATAAATGCTTCTTTAGGGATTTCCACGTAGTGTATTGACCTGTGGGGACGTCACTTCCTGCTCTCTGATAAAATAAACAGCAGAGAGAGAAGGCGAGAGCAGGGCGTAACCAGAGAAACCTGTGTGCACTCAGAGCAGATAAAATCTCTCTTATCTTCTCAACAAAGCAAAAAAAAAAAAAAAGTGTTAAATTTACCGTTCCCAACATGTTGAAAGCTAATCTTTGTAGTGAGACAACCGCTTTGAGTTAAAAGGTGTTAAGTTGATCTCTTGTCAAGATATCAAAAATCGTATTCTATTATCTCAACCTCTCAGCACTCTTGGAATTAAACACCGGCTGCCAGCTACAGAAGCAAATAAATGTTGGCCGGGGCGCCTGCACCAGGACAACCTGCAATCATCTGATCATGCCAACCCTCCTAAGAAAAAGATTGTCCACAGCAACCCATTTACCGCTGATTGGTGGCTCTGAACAATCCGGCCACTTTTTCATGAAGACAGTTAAACCATAAGGCTTAATTAATCCGGTCTCAGAACTGAAAGCTCTTCCCTGGTCAATCAAGAGCCTATGAACTGGTAATACAAGGTCCTGAAAGATTAATTCCTCCAGAGACTCGGGCACAGACTGCCATTCACTATCGGCAAGGATGCAAAATGCATGAATGAGGAATTTACTGAGGGGAAAAAAAATAAAAAATAGTAATACTACAGCTGTGTAGAAAAGGAGGCGGGAGGGTCCGGGCATGAGGTGCATTACTGGGATGCTTTGTCGCTTTAAGAAAAGCACATCTGATAGGGAAGCTATTCTCTTCCCTCATCTGGAATCCCTCTATCACATCCGTTCCTGCTTCTCCAAAAAGAAAACCTGCGAGTGAAAACAAATTCTCAGGTCTTTGTTTTAATAATCTGAACGGATCGCTGTTCCTGTACTCACATGACAAGTCTATCTCACAACTCCGTCGCTTTGGGGGAAGTCACAGGACGCTGCACTCCAACTGTATTATGTCTAAAGGCAATCTTATGGCTGGTTATAATAGGGTTAGAAGGCTAGTCAGTAAAGAAATCTATATCAATTAATAAAACACCCTCTCCTGATCACTAAACTATTTCATAGATTCAGCCGAATGGAAAGAAAAAGACAGAAAGAAAAAAAAAGAAAGAAAGAAAGAAAGAAAAGAAAGAAAAAAGAAAGAAAAAGAAAAAGAAAGAAGAAAGAAAAAGAAAAGAAAAAAGAAAGAAAAAAAAAAGAAAGAAAAAAAAAGAAAAAAGAAGAAAAAGAAGAAAAAAAGAAAGAAAGAAAGATGAAAAAAAGAAAAAAAAAAAAATGAAAAAGAAAAAAAATGAAAGAAAGAGAAAAAGAAAGAAAGATCAGCAGTTCAGGAACAGTTGGGGTAGAAGAAGGTTGTATGTTAAAAAATTTTACACAAAAAAAAGTAATATATAAAAAAAAAACAGCCTCTCCTGACACTAAACATTTCAAAGATTCAGCCGAATAGGAAAGAAAGAAAAAGAAAAAAGAAAAAGAAAGAAAAAAAGAAAAAGAAAGAAAAAAAAAAGAAAAAAAAAAAGAGAAAAGAAAAGAAAAAGAAAGAAAAGAAAGAGAAAAGAAAGAAAAAAAAAAGAGGAAGAAGAAAAGAAAAAGAAAGAAAAAAAAGAAAAAAGAAGAAAGAAAAAAAGAAAAAAAAGAAAGAAAAAGAAAAGATTGAAAAAAAAAAAAAATGAAAAAGAAAAAAAATGAAAAGAAAGGAAAAAAGAAAGAAAGATCAGCTAGTTCAGGGGAACAGTTGGGGTAGTACTGAAGGGTTGGTGTTAAAAATTTTACACAAAAAAAAGTAAAAAGCCCCCTCTGAGGTCCTTTCCATTTCTAAACTGTGCTCTACTTCAGCCTCTTCCTGTATGAATGGCACATGACCACTGAAGCCAGTGATTGGCTGCAGCACCCTATGACATCACTGGTAGGAAGTCCCAGGACTGTATGTGGCACAGAAATGGAGCAGCCTTCAGAGGAGAGTCATTTATTTCCTATTTCTAAGAATGTTTTTTCTCCGGACCAGCAGCTTCCTATAACGACTCCCCCCAGGGTTTAGCACTTACGTGGAGAGGTCATCGGCCCCAACAGAAGAGAGCTTCACTGGATTGAATGATTTTTATGGTATTTGACCACACTCGCCCCTGGAGTTTTCAGTATATTTTTGCAAATACGCGATAAAACAAGTCAAACAAGTACTGAAAGGACTCGAGCATTTGCCCTTCACACATGAAAGCTACCCCCGCCCCCCAGCCATCCTGACATTTCCCAGCTAAATGTCACTGCGACCTCTCCATAGAGCCTATAACCTGACAGCACACACATTCTCCTTTTTCCAAAGTGGCTATTTCTGGTTTTATACAAATGAGATCACGGCGATGTAACCGACCGCATCATGAGACGAGAACATAGTCAAATGAAGCACAATGCAAACTTCTATGCAGGTGTCACTGGAACGGCAAAAGTAAAATGACAACTAAGAACGTCCCTTCTATCCTGGCCTCCACCCGGCACTAGAAAAACACAAGGATAGAAAGAAACATCTGACGAGCGGCTACAGAACATGGGAAGAAAACATTGCCTGTATACAGAGAGTACATATCATACACCAATCATAGCAAAGAGCTTAGGCACCACTCAGTGTGGGCGCTGTATGCGGCAGGGAGCCCTCACAGTGCGTGGGCGCTGTATGCGGCAGGGAGCCCTCACAGTGCGTGGGCGCTGTATGCGGCAGGGAGCCCTCACAGTGCGTGGGCGCTGTATGCGGCAGGGAGCCCTCACAGTGTGTGGGCGCTGTATGCGGCAGGGAGCCCTCACAGTGTGGTGGGCGCTGTATGCGGCAGGGAGCCCTCACAGTGTGTGGGCGCTGTATGCGGCAGGGAGCCCTCACAGTGTGTGTGCGCTGTATGGGCAGGGCCCCGTCAGGACATCTCTATAGGTTCTCTGACGTGTACTGTAGCGGAGAATCAGCTCCATTCCCAGTACGGACTCTGCAAAACATTTCTGTGCACGCCCTCAACATTTCCCGTCTACACTACTACAACATCCATCTCTACGGCCTCCAGTCTAATCTTGCTCCCCTTCAATGCATCCTAAAAGGGGTTTTGCCACCATAGACAATGATGGCATATCATTAGGATATGATATGAGCAGGTCCCAACTCTGGCTACCCACTGCCCAAGAAATTCTCCATATCCTATCCCACCAACCCCATACAACTCTGCCTCTAGAGATACCCCCCCTCTCCGCTCCTCACAGGACCTTCTCTTCTGTACTCCTCTTCTCACATAACCAAGATTTCTCCTGTGCTTCCCCCATACTCTGGAACCCACTACCACAACACATCAGCCTCTCCATAACCTATACCAGTTTCACAGTCCTGGCCGCACATGCGCAAACATCAGTTCTCCTCTCAGGAAGCTACTGTCAGTCTCTTCCCTGCCTTGTAATCAAATACAATCACTGCTGAGCGAGTGCTCAACCCCAGGTGCTGTCATTCTACTCCTGTCCTCTGTAGTCGTTAGTAATTAGTCAAACAGCACAAATAAAAAGAAAATAGAAACCTCAGTCAGGTATGTGCATTAAGAAAAAAAACAAAACAAAACACACACATTTGATTCCCGCAGAGGTTTGAACCTAGAATCCCCAAGCTGAAAGGCAGGAGTGCTAACCACTCAACTACACTGTAGCTAAATCACCGCTCTTTACATAAACATATATAACAAACCTTTATTTGACTAGGGTGAGCACACTCTGTGGCAAGGCATGGTGATGTCACATGATATGCAGCTCAAACAAATCACACACGCCTCCTTTTGAGCACACTGAAAGCTGAAGCAGGACACACCAGGGATGCAATGCCTTCGTGGCAATAAACCTTTAATCATAGTAAGCAAGCATGCTACAATAAAGGGTATTCCTGCCTAAAAAATGTAAGATAATCCTGTGTTTTCTAGGTTTCCGAACTTTAACCTGAAGAAATAAATTCATTATTTTAAGAGGATGCTGGAACTGTGCCTCCTCTATATCCAGTGAGCTGGACTTTTATTATAACTATGGCGCAGAATCCATTGAAAAAAAACGGGAAAAAATTCCACGTGGTTTTCGCGTAGATTCGGATTTGGTATCCACGTGAGAAGAAATATGCATGGCCATACCCTAAAACAGTGGATTTGGTTGGGTGCGCTTGGAGTTGGTTTGAACAGCAAATTTTTAATCCCCATGTGATAAACTCAAACCTTGCGGCATCATTTTACGTGACCCGTGAGAGAGAAAACACAGCAAGAAAGAAAGGACAAGGCCCAGCTCTCTAATCTCCCTGGAGGCTGCGGCCAGCGCTTAGGCAGGGACGCCAGCACAGGCGCCATCTTGGATTCAGAGCTCCAGTGCACATATCCACACCCTTCTGTTCAGTAACTCAGAGCAAGGCACAGCTCTGACTGGACTACACAGGTACCCTAACCACCCTCCAATGGCTTTGAGGTAAACCATGATGCTGATGTGGCCCTCGGTGAAACACCCCTGTTTTCATCTATAAGAGTAGTTAATGTGCTGCTGGACCGCTTGACTTGTGTTGAGTGGGGAAAACTGTCAAAACACCCTAAAATGATCATAAACCAGTCATTACACCTACCTCACAGGGGACATGCTGAGGAGCAGCTTAGGCCCTACTAAGGAATAACAAAAATACACTGGCCCATATTTACAGAGAAGTGTTATAAAATGTGCCAAAATGGTGTGGCCCATGATTTCATAGACATAGTTATCATGGGCCTAAAGGGGTTTTCTCAGCATGCCAAATCACTGGCTGACAGGCAGTTTTGCATTCACACCGTCTCCTCAGGCTGTTACCCTGACACAGCATGAGATTGTTATCTTTAACATCATTACAGATAACTCCATGCTTCTCACTGCTCACAGCACTTGTACCTTTTGTTTCCTGCAGCTAATCTTGTTTAATCTAATTAGTTCCCTCACATGGCTCAGTCCTGTCAGTCCATCCATGGGACAAAGTCACGCCTACTCTCAGCTAATCAGGTAACAAGTATGCAGGCTACCATAGGAAACGCTGTGCAGTGGGAGACCTGCTAAATGTTGTACAGCTCATGACTAAACTAAAATCTATTTCCCTTATGTTGAAAGCTAATCTTCGTAGGGAGAAGTCCCCTTTAAGACCCTTTTGGCACCTGCTCTGGTAAGGGGTCTGGCTTACCCAAATGTGGCTGTGGTTTCAATGAGAAAAGGGCAACATGCTTCACCAAAAACCAAGCATACAAAGATCACCAACTAACAGTAGATCTAAAAAAGCCATAGAAGCCTAAAGATGCGCCAACATGATCAAACAGATTCTAAATCTGGCCCATTTTAGACAAGAATGGCAAATGTGGTCATCTCTAAATTTTTATTTTATTTACTTTTCTTTTTCTTTTTTTTTAATACACTGGTCCTTTAAAGGGGTTTTGCCACGATGTAATGTTGATGTGGGATCCTCCAAAATGTGTATTTAATCACTTTTCGAAATATATGTGATTACAAAAGTGAAGCCTGTGAGAGCTACAGCCTTCCTTACATGCCCCTAGTTACTTAAAAGTTTGCATTAGACACGACCAGGAGAGCTTACAGGAGTTGATCTGGCTGCACTTGCTTGTTTGCACTTCTTATCTGATGACAGGGAACATGAAGGAGCTTGCAAGGGGCTGTGGAGAAAGATGTTGTGTCTTTTGTATAGAGAATCCACTGGTTCTAATGTTTTATTTGAGTACACATTGCACAACGCTCCCTTACTGCTCAGCCCCCTTCCCTCTCCCCTGTGACGCTGCATGCTTTGTTTATAGTCTCTCCTGAGCAGATTACGAGGTAATGAACTCACTTTGTGGCAAAACCCCTTTAATTCATTTTGTTCAAAGTAAGGTAAGCGAACGTATAAGTGAGCAGAGGAAACCAGGGTGTAGACCCTTTGGCCAATTTCAAGGCAATTCTACAGAGGATGAACCCTCGATCAAAAATCTGCCCATCAACAGGGAGCGCTTTCCTCAGAGATTGGAGAGAAGTGCACGTCGACACAAAAAACACATCTACCAAATGGTTTTTAATTCTATGGATTAAACACATAATCCATCGGTAGCCAAACAAGGCAATCCTGGAAACCATAGCAACAGGAAGAGTCACCCCCCCCCCTTTTCCCAAAACTGACATTTCTTAATTTCCCGAGCTTGGTCCTAGAAAACATTTGTGTCTCCCACACACTCATCCCATAGAGGAAACCGAACAAAAGCAGCTGAATAACACGACTGTCACCAGGGCTGAAATGTTGATTTTGTGCCTCGTCAGCCCCTGCTGATCTTTAAAGTTTGAATTCCCACGTAGCAATGCACTCTGTGCAGGACCCGCGCCCGAGGTGTAACGAACAATCACTAACCTGGGGGGAAGAGAATTCTTATTACTGCAAAACCTGAAGTAACCTTCATCTGTGAGTTGTGCTTTAGCCATTCCCTTTTAAAGGGAATGTGTCATCCAAAATGACTTATTGTTTAACTCATGTCTTTATGTTGAACACATTTTTTAAGAATTTTTGGTTATATTTCTTTTTAATTTTCCAGATCACTTTCAATATTTTTTAATAATTCTTAAGTCCCGCAGTTTTCACTTTGGCCACTAAGCCTAATAATAGTCTGACAGTTCCTCTTCTGTACAGAAAGATTCTCAGTTGTCTGCTCATTATCAGCACAAAGAGGGTCAAACTGAAAGGAGACACCAGTGTGAATAGATAAACACAGGATCCACCAATCACTAGAGGAGATAGTCACAGTTCCCCCTCTTCCCTCCCCGCACAGTGACTTCTTCCCAGGTCACAGAGCATGACTAGAAAACTCTCTATAGAAGTCAATGAGACTGAGTCACTCTTAAGTCTCCTATGTGCATGAAGCTACTGTACTGTAAAGCATCCCTCTGACTGCTGTTAAAGCAGTGCAAGCAAGGCCTGGTGGCCAAAGTGAAAACTGCAAGACTTTAGAATTATTAAAAAATATTGAAAGTGATAGGAAAAATAAAAAAAAACGAAAAAACCAAAAATTCCTAAAAAATGTGTTTAACATAAAAATGAAACTTAGTCATTTTTTGACGACACATTCCCTACACATAAGATCCCACATCAGCAGAACACCTCCTCCCCCAATTTGGTGGGATCTGTTGACCATCATATGCGCAAGGGTGTCCCGACTTTCCTGAGATGAGACGATGGGTGAGGAAATCTGGCACGTACTCACAGGAGAAAAGCTGCTACTATGTGTGTATTCCCCTCCCCAATTAAGAAAACACACACTCCAGTGTATGAAGGGGTCAAGAACAACAGTGGACACTTGTTTGGCCACCAGCTATTTTAAAGGGGGTATTCTCATCTCTGATCAGCATTAAAGGGATTTTGCCACGATCTCATTTCATACCTCCTGCCTCCAGCTCTCTGTGCTCAGAAGGGGGCGTGTGTGATTTGTTTGAATTGCATATCATGTGCCCCAGCAGGATGACATCACCAGGCCTTTCCTCTCTGTAGTCAAAGAAAAGTCTGTTTATGTAAAGCATTGAGAGTAGCTGAGAGGTAAAGTTTTTGCCTCCGGGCACAAGGGTCCTAGGTTCAAATCCCTGCAGGAACCCAACCTGTGGATTTTTTTTTCTCTTTATCAATGCACAGACCTCATTGAGGTTTCTTTTTTATTTATTTGCATTGTTTGACTAATTACTAATGAGAACAGAGGACAGGAGTAGAGTGACAGCACCCGGGGTTTGAACACTCAGTAGCTGCCTGAGAGGAGAAGTGATGTCTGAGCATGTTTGACCAGGACTGAGAAGCTCTCAGCCCTGGTCCTATCCCCTGGAGACGAGCTGTAAACAATGTATCACTAAAGGAGCAGCTAAAACAAAAACAGTACAGAATTTTTAATAATAATGAATGGTGAAACTTATTTTTTTGCAAGCTTCCCAAGTCAATTTTACTTCGTGGCAAAACCCCTTTAAGGCTATGTCTAAACAGCAGTGGACAAAAAACAACCTGAAAATCAAATCCTAAAAACGTTCATAAAACTGAGTTTTTATCCAGTGTCCGTTGGAAGCTGCTGAAAAAATGGCCGTTTTTTTTGCGCGTTTAGTTGCACATTTTGTTAACGCTTTTTTTTTTTTTTGCTGAAATGCTCATCATTAGATTTGTCGTGTATTTCTGCAAAAAAAACAGACTCCAATAGTAAATTTTCTGCCCTGCTGTCGTTATTTGCAAAATGTTTCAATAAACGACCAGAAAAAAAACGATGTTCTGTGGAGACAACACGACGTTTTTACTATATAAGTCTATGGGACCTCTTTTAAGTCGTTTTTTTCAGCGTTTTTATAAAACGAAAAATGCTGAAAAAAACGGATACCTAAGGCAAAGAAGGGGGAAAAACCCCCGCATATTCTTACCAAATACATTTCTGTTCCGATTCTGCTTTATTTAAATGATACAGCAGGTTATCTATTCTGCTTATTTACAGATGGTTGCCTGGGTTACTGACCACCTCTGTGTTCTACGCATCCAGCCCCATTTGCCTAATAATACATAGGGAGTAAGCACAGAGGTGGCAAGTTAAAAAACATCTGTAAGCAAGCAGGATAATCTGCTGCATCTTCAAAATGAAGAAAAAGCAAAACAAAAAAGTATTTGGTAAAAATGTTTAAACTTTACCCTTATATTTAAAGCTAATAAATTAAATAAGAATACTCTTTAGAGGCCACCTTCAGAAGGGTCCATAAGTGGTTCACAAGGTCTTCAATGCTTTTTTCTTAAAGGGGTTGTCTCACTACATTGATTCGTCCCGTTTTCTTGGTTTCATTTTGAAGTCAGATGCGTGTTTACTGGCTTCTACTAACCTGCAGCAGAAGCCAGGTCTGTAGCTATAGCAACCAGTGCTGGCAGCCTATCAGGAGAGATCAAACAGGTCTGTAGCTATAGCAACCTGAGGAGCTGATGCAGCCCATACAAGAGGGAATATCTCAGAATAGGTAGGACACTGTTAATGGACACATATTGCAAAGTGACTTGTTTTTGCAAGATCTTTAACATAAAAAGCAATCCTTGTAGTGAGACAACCCCTTTAAGGGAGAATTCAACAGCAAATGTTCAGCACCATTGTAACACCATTACAGGAGAGTTATATGGGTATTCCAATTTCATTGTACTGTATTTGCTTTAAACAAAGGCAAAAACTAAAGTAACATTATTTCCACATACCGAGTGAAGTATTGAACGCGTCACCAATTTTCTAAGGAAAAATATTTCTAAAGATGATATTGACATGAAATTCTCACCAGATATCGGTAACACCCCATCCAATCCACACAGGCATGAAAACAAACCACAGACAAAGAGGTACAAAGAGCCAAAGAAAGTCATAACACCAGCTGAAATATATCAGTAATTAGAAACCAATCCTGACACTTAGTAAAAGGTAATATCAGTTGGTTAAACTGAAGGCCTATTAAAAGTTGTCTCATTACCAAGTTACCACACAAGAAACATCTAATGATGGGTAAAACCAGTGAGCTGTCTCAAAACCTTCACAACCCTATTGTTGCAAAACATACTGATGACATTGGTTACAGAAGAATTTCTAAAGTACTGGAGGTTCCAGTGAGTATTTTTACGCACATTTAAAGGGGTTTTATCGTTACAAAGATCATGTCTCATATTATGGGGACAGTAAAAATAAGCACTTTTGTAATTGGGTTGCATTACCTCAGTCACTTGGTTTAGCAGATATGAGCTTTTCTGTAAATCTGTGTTCTATTTTTGCTGTTGCTAGTCGGACACACCCCCTGGACGTTTCCCGCCCAGACACGCCCCCTGCACTGTGATTGGCTGGCTGACATTTCATTCAGCCTGTTGGAATACGCCCCTAGCCAGGAAACTCCCCGGCCACGCCCCCTGCGCTGTGATTGGCTGCCTGCACACACTGTGTTTACTCCCCTCTGAGCTGTTAAAATCGATAGTGAAACCAAGGTCTGCTGGCTCTATATACATCTCCCAGCTCTAGGGTGAAGGATCTGGGCAATTACTGCCTGTTTAGAGGGCTTTTGCCAAGAGGTTGATTCACCTCCTCACAGGTCCAGTCCTTAAGCTGCAACTTTGAAAAGAGGGCGTTCTGTTCCTCAGATCTAATGCAAGCCCTGCCTCCTTATGACATCATCTGTAGTGTATAACATAAGGATTCAACACCATGGATGTACAAGTTGTTTGTGTAGTGTAGTGCTTAGCTGATCCCCTGCGGGGGGTTAGGAGTTCAAGCCCCATCAGTAGCTTTTTTTTTTTTTTTCTTTTATAAATTGTACACACATGTAAAGATATGAAAATATATGTGTAGACATCTATAATTTTATTAATATACACACACAAAAGCTCCCCTATATAGTATCCCATCCCGCGGGTCACACCAAGCACTTCCAACATACGTGATACAATGCATATTACTCTGGGGATGAGACATGATATAGGCGAGCTATGGATGTGTTATATATCATTATAGGGGATTGACATATATAGTTTAGGTCTCTCTACATTGTGTAGAATTTAGGGGGGGGGGTGGAAAAACTCTGAGGGACTGAACTCCAAACCCCTTCATTGTAAGAGCAAAGCTCTACCACTACACTACCAGCCCAAGTTAGTTTTCAGGGTTTAGCAGGGTCCTCTCTCAAAACTGATTGCTTCTCCCCCCATTGTTTTCACTCACATGCACTGACAGCAAGCAAAGATCTTTACTTGAAGCTGACATTTGTCCTTTATGAGTAAAAGATCTCTGCCTGTTGTCAGTACAATTTGGGTGAACACCACTAAACAGAAGGGAAAAGCTGCTGGCTTTCAGTGTAATTTGTGTGTAAACCAAGAGATCTAACAGGTGCTTGCTGGAACTTGTGGAGCCTCAAGGCTGCAGACATACGCATGCAGGAGGCTACAGAGCTGTTATATCCAGACAACCTTCTGCATCCCCTGCTTTTATTACAAAAATGATGTCACAGTTCTTCAGTGAGGAAGACCGCCTCCTGGGAGACACGCCTCGACAGGAGAGACACGCCCCTGTATTTCAAATTCAGTCTGAGAGAATTAGCTGAAGAACCCGAACAGTTCAAACGATAAAACTCCTTTAAGGTTTGCTCAACAACATTTAGACAAGCTTGTGAATACTGGAAGAATACAGCGGGGCTCGGGGGTTAAGCCATAATAAAAAACCATTTCAGGCCAAAAATGCCCCTGCAAATCCCCCCCCAAAATACCCCCAAA
The DNA here is from genome assembly GCA_025379985.1 of Phyllomedusa bahiana. NCBI lineage: Eukaryota > Metazoa > Chordata > Amphibia > Anura > Hylidae > Phyllomedusa > Phyllomedusa bahiana. The sequence goes on from JAODAL010001635.1 coordinate 189,614, forward strand.
ACAGGGGGAAGTAGGGAAAGGTGGGAATATCTTGGTGTGGGGCTGTTTATAGAATGGTCCAGCCAATCACCTGAGCCGAATACAATAGAAAATCTAGGGAAAAGAACAAAAAGCTCAGAGTTCAAAGAAGGAGCCTTCGGAAGCTTCTGGATTTGAAAAAAATTGTTTTGGGAAGAAAGGGCCCCAAACCCCCACCGAGCAAGGGCGGGCCCACTGGGTTTTCCCCAAACCGAGGTGATTTTTAAGCGGGTCAAAACCCTAAAAAACCCTTTAGTACCAAGTATTCCCAAAACCTTTCGAACGTTTTTGAATACTTTTCCTTGTGTAAATTTCCCAATTACAAAACACAAAATTTTTTAATGGACATTTTAGGGTTTATTTCTTCGCCTGGTGAATTGGTTGGATTTTTAAACAACATCGGAAAAAACCCATGCCCTAAAGAAACCTTTGGGAAAAAACTTTATTTAAAAAAAAGGTGACGTTTTCAAAATTTAATTTCACCCGCTGCCCCATTGCTTTTCTGTTTTGGTTTTCCCCTTTCAAAGCAGTTTTTTCCCGGGCTTGGGGATACAAATTTCCCCCAAGGTTCCCCTTCCACTTATTTCTGCTGTACCAGCCCGGGCGGGGGAGGGTTTAAACCTTTTAAACTTTCGTACGAAAAATTTTTAAAAAAAAACCCAAAAAAGGGGTTTTGGGTCTCACAAAAAAGGGATTGTTTTTTTATTAAAGATCTTGCAAAAAAAAAGTCATTTTTGCAAAAATGTGTCCTTTAAACCAGTGTCCTACTTTTCCCTAGATACCCCCATCTTTTTGGGGGCTGGCTTGGGAGCTCGGGGTTCCCCAAAAAGCTACAGACCTGTTTTGATCCCCATGAAAAGGACTGCCAGAAACGGGTTTGCTATAGCTCCCGACCGGGCTTCAAACTGCACCTATTTGAAGCCAGTAAACACTGAATTCAAAATGAAAAAAGAAAACGGGGAACTGGGGTAAAAATTAATCAATGAAGTAAACCCAAAACCCTTTAAAAACATTTCACATTTTTTAATGCCCCCCTTGCGGGGGGCACACGGGCAAGGGGTAAAACCCTTCTTTTTCCCCACCTTTTTGTGCCCCTTTTCGGAAGGATGCGGGATTTTTAGAGCATTTTACCCCCCAAAACTTACTCATGAGAGGGGGGTTAGCTCCCCCACCAAAGCTAGCTCCGCCCCCCTGACATTTTATTAAACGTTTCTACCTTTTCAAAGTAAAATTTTTTGTCAGTTGAGGGGGGGGGGTTAGCCCCCGTTGGGGGGGTTTAAAAAAAAACCCCACTCTGAAGGACTCTCAAATACTCTTTTTGGCCCTGAAAACCAGATTTGAGCATTAAAAACAAAAACAACTCCAGAAACAAACAAAAATAAGGGACACAGCCTGGAAACAGCGGGTTTTACCCTAGTTTGGCGCCCTCAGCAAGGGGGAATAAAAAATTTTGGCCCAGGTTTTTTTTTTAAAAGGGGCCAATTCCTTCTGCCCCCCCCCTGCAAGATACCATAAATATTACAACTGGTGAAGGACCACCCTGACCCCGGGGCCCAAAAGATTTGCGCATTTCCCCCCCTACAGTAGTTTTTAGGGAAAAATTTCAACAAACTATTGTTTTCAGCGCCTTTAAAACCCCCGACGATAAATGGGGGTTCTTGGAACAGGCCCCCTCACGGGGAAAGGGAAAGCAAGTCTACATTTGCCATCACTTTCTGTGGTGAGAAAATCTCTTTAACATACAGTATGCTAGTAGAGTATTTCTGTTAAGCTAGTCCTAAATCTTAACAACCCTTAAAATAACACAAGTATCTTATGACGCCCATTAAAGCAGTAAAAATGAGAGAACTGGTACAAAATGCGGGATATTTGGGAGCTGGTTTTTAAATTCCCCTTTTTCCCCCCCTTCTTAAGGAAAAACTCCCGGAAAAAAAAATATGACTTGAAAATTCCCAATGAAACAAAAAACTTGGCCTTTCTGCAGCTCACAGTAGTAGAGACTCATAAAAGGGAAATTTTTTTTCGGTCAAAGGGCACTGGCTTGGGGAAAAATGGGTTTAAGGGGCACGGGCAACCCTTCTGCTTCTCGTTTTTAGACACAGTTTTCAAGAGAAAAACAACATTTCTTAGGCTATGTTCACACCGGGGTAAAATTTTGACTCGCGTTTTGCCACGTTTGCGCTCAAATTTCAGCGAGATGCCGCCTAAATTACGGAAAACCATTTTTCCATAGAACCAGGGGCGTTACCCCCCCCGTGGCGGGCCCGGGCCCCATAGACCTCATTACCCGCGGACGTATTCACCTCAGAAAATTGGGCCCTGGTACTTTGCTCCCCGCGGGGTAAAAAATGAAACGAAATTTTTCGAGGGGGAGAGGGGAAACGGGAAACCATATTTTTCTATGGGGAAACTATGGAAATTACCCTAATTTTTGGGGGGGGGTTTTTCCCCCCCAATTTAAACGCAGTATTTCAGCCCAAAAACGTGGTGAAAATGCGCCCCCAAAAAAAGCCGTTTGAAAATACCCTTATTCAAACCAAGCGAACCCGGGGATTTAAAAAGAAAACTGCAAATTAGAAGATTGGTTATTCGATTTCTCACCATTCACCTTCTACCGGCAAAACATAGGTCCCACAACAGCCCTAAGAGGGATGGGGCTTTTGCAAACCATGTTCCCCAAAATGGCAGGAAATGCCGTTTTTTTTTTTTTTTTGGGTGGGGGCCCGGGGGGGGGGGGGTTATTGCAACCCCCATCCCCCAAACTGTGCTGGTCTTGGGTCTACTACAAGTTACCCCAAAAGTCCCCACTCCTTTGTCTGGGAGGGTACAACAATGTTATTGGGTTTTTCCATTGTAAATTAGCAAATTCTTGCCCTTCGTCTCCCGTACCCCAAAAAGATTTTAAGCTCTTTGGGGACAGGGGGCCCCACACAACCCTTTTTCCCCCATCAGAAAATACTTTTTAAAGTGTAATGTCTGTACTTTACCCCCCAAATTTAAAGTGCCCGCGGAAAATGTTTTGGGGCTTTTAAAATAAAAAAATTAATTATTATAGTAGGCAATTTGGGGTCCGGATATAGAGCTGTGTAATGTGTTGCTTAGGGCCCAGCAATGAAGCCGATTCTTAGGACCCCCAATTTAAATTTCTGGGCCCTGACGTTTCTCTGCATTTTTTTTTTGCCTCGCTTTCTCGGCTTTTCCCCCTGAAAAGCATCTCTAGACCTTTTCCCTGCCCAAGGGGTCCACCAAGGGGCTGCATTGCCCTTGTGAAACCCCGCTGGGGCCTTTCATTTATTCTTCAAAAGGATCCATTTTTCCTTTTGAACATATATTGGGTGTCAGGAAAAGAATGGGGATGGGGTTTTTTGAAAACCGGGTTTTTGAAATTTGAAGTGTGCCAATTTGATGCAGATTACAAAAAAAATTTTTCCCCCTTTATTAGAAAATCTTCAATAAAATTAAAAATTTTTGGGCTCTGGGAGATCTCACCCTTTCCCTTTTTGGGAAATCCCTTTGGCTATATTTTTACAATTGCGGTGTTTTTTTCCGCCGGGGGCGCCAAAAACGGGATTTGTTTGCATTGGGGAAAATTGACCCCCTTGCTAGGAAAAAAGCAGTTTGAAATGATAAACCTGAACGTTACCAAACAATTTTTTTTTTTTTTTTAAAAATTGAGGCCTTTTGGTAAATTTTGCAGTGTAAGCAACCCAAAGGGCGATTGGGACAATTGCCAGGGGTGAAATCCCGATGTCTATACCCTTTTTTTAATAAAAAAAACACGTCCCCTAAAAAAAAATATATATATAATATATATAAATATAAATATATATATAATATATAAAAATAAATTAAAAAATTAAAAAAATAAATGGTTCCCCACAAAAAGTATAGGGGAAAAAAATTTCAAGAAAAGCCCCCCCAAAATAAAAGGGGCCTTTTCCCTTAGTAGAGAAAAAAAGATTCAATCTCCAGAGGAAAGAGCGTTTTCACTGAAAGAACTGTGAATCTGTGGAATACCCCGCCCGAGGAGCGGGTCAAGCAGGAACTGTAGGGTTTTAAAGAAAGGCTTGAAAACACCGAAAAAAGGATATAATGCTAGTAGTTGTAAAATTTCTGGACCTGGGGGTTGGGGCCCCTGGTCAAGTGGGTCTCCCCGGGAGCAGATTTCTTCCCTTTTGGGTTTCAGGCTTTAACATGGGAGGTGGGTTTAATCCTTGCTCCCCCCTTCCCCCCTTTTTCCCCCACCCGGGTTTGAACTTGATGGATCGGTCTTTTTTAAAACCCGTACAACTATTAACCACCTGATTATCTATAAGCAGGGCCTGGCCCCGAACCCGGGGGGGAAAAGGGTCCTGCACAGTCAAATTACAGATATGTATTATGCACATTTACAAAACCAGGGCATCAGTCAGGGAAAGGCAATGTCTCTACAATTTTTGGAAGTGCATTATGGCTATTACTTTTCAACAGCTTTAAAATGCAATTCTTTTCCGACCCGGGGAGGCTCACTGCCCCGGTCGTATCTTACCTCACGTTGTCCTGTTAATACTCCGAGGCCTGTACTTAATAGGCTTTTAGAAATCTGCTCTGCAAGGGGCCCTTAGTCCTGAAAAGTACAACCACTTATTATACCCTAAGAAGATCAAAAAATCCATTATTCCTCTTGCTTAACAACAAAACGGCAGATAATGTTCATCGCATCTTCAAATGGAAATTCGCCTGCTTCCCGAGCAGCTGTCCAAGCAGTTTTGGACGGCTCCCTGCATCCGCTAAATATACATATTATGTATTCCATGACATCACGGAAAATTTGAAAACGACGCACGTTTTTTCTACAAGCTGGCAAGAACTCAAAGCACGGCTTGTGGGAAAAAGAATATTTGAACCTTCAATGCAAACATCAGCTTATCAGAAGGGAAAACGGCCGATGGTGAAGGTTAAAAAGGGGTTTTTTCTCCTAAAGGTTTTCTTCTTTTTTTAAATCGCAAAAAAAAAGCACTTGCAACATGTGCCCATTTAAAAGTGTCCTACCATTCTAGATATCCCTCTTTATGGGGTGATAGCTCCTCACCTATGATAAAGACCCGTTCAAAACTTCCCCGATAGGCCCGCCCCCCGCTGGCCCCAAAAGCTACAGAAACCCGGTGTCCCTTTAGCGCTCATCCCCTGAAGGGCCCGTAGTACCAGTAAAAAAACCTAAAAACTGAATTCAAAAATGAAAAGAAAAAAAAAAAACAGGAACTGAGTTTTTTATGAATTTTAGAAAAGAGACAACCCTTTACAGCAAGTAAACCCCAAAGATAATTATTAAGGGAAAACACTACAAGTTGGGAAAGAAAATGGGAAATTTTACCAGAACCGAAACAAAGGCAACACAAAAATTTAATGGACTTTTTAAAAAAGTCCCTGCCCCTGGGGATCAGCTGACCGTGGTAATTCTTTAAAAAACCCGGGGTAATTCCCCCATGAGTACATACCCCTATGGTGGATTTTCAGAAACCCCTTTTGAAAACAGACAAAACCCCTCCCCCAAAAGAATTGAAAAGAAAATCCCCTTTCGTAGTCTACCGGGAAAGGATTTTTTAGGCCGCCCGGGTTCTGAAAAACTTGGGGGCATGCACCTCTTTTGTTGGAGCATGCACAATCATCTGTCTGGTTTTCGGGCAGTAGATGTGCAATTAAATGGTCGTAAGGGACGGGCAAATCTGCAATCCGGGACCGGGGAAACCGTCCCCCAAAACCCTCAAAAGACGATAAAATACCGTCTGGATTCTTAAACAAAATCCGACCACACTTTTTCAAAACGCGGGTTTGAACTTTCCCTTAAAAACCCTAAACCCGCAGCATTTTTTTTTCTGCTTTGGGCTGCTCTTGCTCTTTGTTTACATCCCTGGAAGTGGGCAGCGAACCAACGGGAAACCAGTCCCTGGCCCCAAACATCAACCAAAACTTTGGCCTCCCCCCAGGGCATGGGGGTCCGGGGGATATTTAAGGGGGGTTTTTTTGGCAAGGGGCAATTTGGGGGTGGAGTTTTGTGGGGGTGTAAAAGGTAAGTAATAGGTTTTTTCTGCAAGTACAGTCATGGCCCCAAAAATTTTGAAATGAACCCAAAAATTCTTTTTTCACCTGAAACTTTTGGGCCCCCTTTGGTTTTTTTGTGAGTTTGGGCAATTTTTTTATCCCCCCCATTCCCAAAAAACAAGTGCAATCTATTTTTAATTATTGGCCCCCAAGTTTTTAAATTGAAACATTTTTGGGAAGGAAAGAGTTTAAAAAAGGAAAAAAGTTTAAAATTTTTTTTTGGTGTTTGGGGGAAAACCGGGGGGGTTTTTTCTTTTCTTTACCTTTTGGCAAATTCCCCCCTTTTTGGCGGGTTTTATCCTTTTAAACAAAAATTTTTGGACCAAAAACCTGACCCGATAGCGTCCCCCTTTGCTTGGCCACAAATTCAATTTTTTCTTTCCCTTTTGTCACAATTTTTTTTGGTTTTTGGGTTTTTCCCCCCCGGGCCTTGATGTTGACCCAAGTTTTTCAAAGGGGGGTTAAATCTGGGGCGTTTCCTGGGCCAAAGGACCCAAAAAACTCTAGTTTAGGTTTTCCCCCCGGAAGTCCCATTTATTTTTCCCCCAAACTTTGGGGGGTTTTGGCCCAAAGGTTGTCCAAAAAAATGTTTGGGGGGAAAAGGGAATTGGGGGTTGGTTTACCCCACGTCTTGGACGGTTGGGAGAAGTTGCTCCCGGGGACTTTTTTTGGTACCCATTTTTAAATTTTTGGATTGGGGGGTTTTTTTTGGCAAGGGCTGTTAGACCATGTTCCCCCCGGGTTTTTAAAAGGGCCGTATTTCGGTCCGAAAAAACGGGGCCCCAAGTGCCCCCAATTACGGGCCAAAAAAAAGGGCCCCTTCATTAGGTAATTTACAGTTTCCCTAAGAACCTTTGGAAAATTTCGTCTCCTCTCCCCCCCGGCGAATCCACCGGGGGGAGAAAAAATTCACCGTCCCCTTTTTACGGCGTATAAAAGCGCCCTAGCCCGTGATAGTCAATGGGCCCCCGGGAAAGGCCCGGGCCCCCCTCCCCCGCCCCGCCCCGCCCCCCGGGCCCCCACGGCGTAATTAGCGGGGCTAATTTCGACCCCCCAATTAAGCCGTTTGAAAAATTGCCCCTTAAAAGCCGATTTTCCCCTTGGGGTGAGAAGCAAAACCCCCCACATGAAAAGGTTTTTGGGTTCTTTAAAAGTTGGGCATGGGGACAAGACTGGTGGTAAGCTCACCTTTTCCCTTTTCCGAACCCAAACTGTTTAACCCCCCTCCAGTCCTCAGCAGTCCCCTCCCCGTACCTTTTTGGGAGAATATCAGTTGTCCCCGATGTTTTTTCTGGAGGGGAAGGGCTTCTTTTTCTGCCCCCCCTTGCACCAAAGGGCCCTTTCTCCAAGAGTCTCCCCCCTCACAGTGCTTTAAAATGCACCCCACACCCGCCTCTGCCATTTTTGAGGAAAACTCTGCACTGCTGGTTGCCCGATTCCCAAAACTTTAAACACTTTTAAGAAAAACCCCCCCTGGGGGCTTGTGGTCTTTCCCCGGGCCCCCTGGGGCCTTTTTTTTGGGAAAAATGGAACCTCTCCCTTGAATTCTTGAAGAAGCGTTTTGATTGTTGACCCGGGTGCAATCTTTCCCGCTGCGATACTTTCCCTGTTAGGCCAGTTTTTTGGGAGTGCAAAAATGACTGCAGTGTTTTTATTTTAAGATAACCATGGGTTTAAAAGAAGGAAAAAAATGATGCCCAAAACAAACCCGCCTCCCTTTTTAAAATTTCCAAATGGTGGAATTTTTACTTAAAAATTTTACAGATTGATTCCCGCCCTGTCCCCCCCTTTAACACCCCAACCCGGTTAATTGGGCAATCACTGAAACATGTTGGGTGCTTTTTTTTAAAAAACAGGCCCCGGCCCAATTTTTTTTAAATGGGTTTTGGGGGGTTTTTTCTGGCAAACTTTTCTTTGCAATTAATTGTGTTAACTGATCACTCTTTATAAAAATTTGGAGTATAAGCAAATTGCCATTTTTAAAACCTGATGCAGTAGAAAATTTGAAAAATTTAACAATTTTTAACTTTTTCAAAACTTTTGGCCTTTTATGTATAAATCCAGTTTTTTAAAAAGCTGCATGTAGATGTTCCCCTCCTGCAAAAAAATAAAAAAAAACCCGATATATGGGCTTTTTTTTGGAAGCCGCCAGAATAGAAACAAAAAGTAAACCCCCTGGCAGGAGGAGATATTAAATTAGGGGCCGTTCCCCACGGGACAGGACAAAAACCGGTTTGGTTTGCCGGCCGGGATTTTGTCCTGTTTTTGCGGCCGTCCCAACACCGCGGGGGGGGGGGGGGCTTTTTCCTTCCCCGATGAGAAAAAAAACAGCCCACGGGCCCCCCTCAAATTTACATGACAGTTCCGTCCGGGGAAAACCCGGGGGAAGATTTTTATGTTCAATGTTTGGCCCGCCGGACCCCCCCGGCGACAAAAAGTCCGGGGGGAAAAAACCCCTTTCAGGGGGGGACTGCTGCTGGGTTTTTTTAAAAGAGCCCCGTTTTTGCTCTTTTTTTTGGACGGTTTTTTTTAGGGGGGGGGCTGAAAAAAACCCAAACCCGCCTGAAAAACCAAACCCGAAAAACCTGTGGCAGTTTGGGGACATTCCCTTTTGGTTAAAAGGGGGACTACATTTTTTTTAAATGACTAACAGGGGTGGTTTTAAAAATTCTCGAACCCCCTGCTCCCTGTGCCCCTTTTGGGGGCTGTCCCAACGGGGGGTTTTTTGGTGTGGGTTTTTTTTGGGTGGGGGGTTTTTTTTGCGCAGGGGAAAGGGACGGGGGAATTAAGATTTTAAAATTGTTGAACAAAAACCGCATCCAAAAAAAACGCACCAAAAAAACCCCACCCGGGGGGTGAAAGCACCCCTTAAAATTGAAGGGCATTTTTTCATTGGGAGTTTTTTAAAGGTTAACCCTAGCCTTTCCAAACAATGGAAAGAAACTATAGCCATGGGGGGGAAAGGGGGGGCCAGTATTGCATCTAACCCCCGGGTAAACAAAACACCGAAAATGAAAGTAAAAGCAGGGCAGTGTCAGGTCTGAGCGACATGAGTCGTGAAAAGAAGGCCTCCACCGAGGATTTGGACCCCCGCCCGGCAATGAATGCCAAAGGGCGAAGGGTTTCCCCCCAGACGGGGCAAACAGGCACCGAGCTGCCCCCACGGATTGCAAAGGGGCCCCGCAGTGTAAGGGGTGACAACACCTAAAAAGGAAACATTTAAAAAGCAAGGGTCACGCCCAAACCACCTCCAAGCAATAAACCCCACGGGAGCCCTGGCTGCCTCCCTGACCTATAGCAAGAAGCCAAATCCTATACATAGTGCTCTCACCCCTGAAGAGGCCACTGGTGTCACAAACATGTAGGGGAGGATGCAGACCACATGTAACTGAGGGCTATATGGCTGCAGAGTAACCGCAGTGGATGGCAGCAGGGATCTTTTCTGAAGGGCCGAGGAGAGTTTGGAGCTAACTTTCTTCCATTTTAAGCAATGGTCGAGTGGTTGATGGCTCGTGCCTCAGCTCCGTATAGGAGGAGACCCTACGTAGCACGTCACTTTATGAATATACTGCATTTGAGCCGAGGAGACTCTAGTTTCAAATTTTAGGGAATATATTGGACATAGTAGATAGCTCAGGCGGAGTACTCAGCATATGGAGTAACAGGCAAGAGAGAGCAATTAGAAGACAATAAAAGCTATATATTAGGATTACTTGTATTGAGGGAAACCAGTTTAAGCTCACCTACGGCAAAACTGTGGCTGTACATTTGTTTTAGACACTTCTGTGCTGTCTGACAAAACCTGTGCACCAAAAGTGAAGCCAAATGGATTTTACAGAGAGAAATCTGGCGCATTTTCAGTGCCGAGCCCGGCCCCAAGCGTCGAGCCCCGAGCCCGGCCCCAAGCGTCGAGCCCCGAGCCCGGCCCCAAGCGTCGAGCCCCGAGCCCGGCCCCAAGCGTCGAGCCCCGAGCCCGGCCCCAAGCGTCGAGCCCCGAGCCCGGCCCAAGCGCCGAGCCCGAGCCCGGCCCAAGCGCCACGCCCCGAGCCCGGCCCAAGCGCCACGCCCCGAGCCCGGCCCAAGCGCCACGCCCCGAGCCCGGCCCAAGCGCCACAGCCCCGAGCCCGGCCCAAGCGCCACGCCCCAGAGCCCGGCCCAAGCGCCAAGCCCCGAGCCCGGCCCAAGCCCCGAGCCCGGCCCAAGCCCCGAGCCCGGCCCAAGCGCCAAGCCCCGAGCCCGGCCCAAGCGCCAAGCCCCGAGCCCGGCCCAAGCGCCAAGCCCCGAGCCCGGCCCAAGCGCCAACCCCGAGCCCGGCCCAAGCGCCAAGCCCCGAGCCCGGCCCAAGCGCCAAGCCCGAGCCCGGCCCAAGCGCCAAGCCCCGAGCCCGGCCCAAGCGCCAAGCCCCGAGCCGGCCCAAGCGCCAAGCCCCGAGCCCGGCCCAAGCGCCAAGCCCCGAGCCCGGCCCAGCGCCAAGCCCGAGCCCGCCAAGCGCCAAGCCCCGAGCCCGGCCCAAGCGCCAAGCCCGAGCCCGGCCCAAGCGCCAAGCCCCGAGCCCGGCCCAAGCGCCAAGCCCCGAGCCCGGCCCAAGCGCCAAGCCCCGAGCCCGGCCCAAGCGCCAAAGCCCCGAGCCGCCCAGCGCCAAGCCCCGAGCCCGGCCCAAGCGCCAAGCCCCGAGCCCGGTCCAAGCGCCGAGCCCCGAGCCCGGTCCAAGCGCCGAGCCCCGAGCACGGCCCAAGCGCCGAGCCCCGAGCACGGCCCAAGCGCCAAGCTTTTTTTATTTTAATTTACATTTGTCACAAAATTCTGCAGCAACAAGCCTTGCACAGATCCCCACCTATGTCTGCAGATTTGCTTGGAAAAAAGCTGTAGCTTTAGGCTATGTTCACACGGCGTAAATGCGCGCATACAGTACGTGCTTTGGGAGTCGCGCTGAAACGCGCGTACTCCCAAGCCACGGGGGGCCGGCAGCGCGCCAGCCCCATTAACATTCATTACTCGTGGCGCATATTCGCCGCAAGTAGTTGGCATGTCACTTATCTCCCTTCGTGTACAATACAATCGTATTGTACGAGCAGGGAGAGGAAGCGTAATCCATAGTTCTCTTTGAGAGCTATGGATTACCGTAATGACTGGGGAGCATTTCCCCGCATATTAAGCGCAGTACGCCACGAAATACGCTCCAAAATGCGCCCCAAGATAAGCCGTGTGAACATAGCCTTACCATCATATGTGCAGGGACCCTGAAGGTAAGGTCCCACACGTTGGTGCAGAAAATCCACTGCATATTGAAAGCAGCGTCAAAGTGGATACAATTTTAAGAAACCTGGGAAAGAACTTGTGCAGAAATTGACCAGCCGTGTGGATTTAAAAACTGCAGCGTGTCCATTCATGGTGCGGACACACTGACAATTTGTTGTCAATTTTCCCATGGACTTCAATAGTGAAGTCAAAATTAGCAATAAGATTGTATGCTTCAGATGTACAGCAAAACTCACAACTGTAGATTTTATATTCCTTATTTAAATCGAAATGTTGCACACACACAAAACAAAAAAGTCTGCAGCTGCAAACCCATACCAACTTGGGACAGATTTTCTGTAGGATTTGTGTCCCATGTGAATATAGCCTAATAATCACTGCAGCCAGGGATGCCACCAGTGATTTCAGGACCCCTTACAGACGAACAGAGTCAGACCAGGGTACCTGGCCCACCAGAGCCAAGCCCGCCCTACAGCTACTGCATGTGACTCTTGAATGCTGCCTCTTGTTTTCTGCCTCTCTCTCTAAAAAGCAAAAGGCTATTAAAGGGGTTGTCTCGCTACAAAGAATAGCTTTCAAGTTGTAGGGAACACAAAATAAAGACATTTTCCAAATATATTGCATTGTTCCTCTGTTTTCCCCTAAGGAGATACAAGTGAATTTATGACCTCCCGGGCTATTTCAGTTCCCTCAGTAACCGACCTTTAAACAATTCTCCCCTGCTGTTTGTTCAATGAGATAAGTAGTGATGTCTCACACAGGTCATGGCAGTGTCCAGTGCTGCTCAGCAGTAAAAGCTTGATTTATGTAAAATAAACAGAACTGTAATTAGGGCTTTTTTTGGGGAATCAGATAAGAAGTCCTGTTAGTAGTTTGAGAAGCTTAATCTGATCTAATTAAGCATCTGAAAGCACAGCACAGCAGGGGGCTGTACAAGCATGGAGCTTATCAAATGAGTCATCTGAAACCAGGAAGTGACAGAGTATTTCATTCATGCATTCTGTGAAACTCTGAAGGGAGACAACTCCTTTAAGGTTCCCGTTGGCCAGTCCAAGCCTTCACTCACAGCATTTGGACATTGCTCATTACCAACTCCGATCTTGCTCCATGTCATTAGGCCCCTGCCAATAATGCCCTGATGGCACACGGCTCTAGCGGCTCTCCGGGCCCATAAACACAATATTGGTGTTCCTTGCTGTATGCCATGAACAGACAGGGCAGCACGCTGGCCAAGCCCAGTCACACAACATAGGAGCCTATATCCTACAGCGTTCTGGGAGAGCAGCAGTAGGAGATCTAAATATATTGCCATTCTCGTCCATTACCCTAATCCCTCCAGCGACCTACAAGCAACAGACAAGCAGAAAGCACATGGTGCGGTAAATCTAAGCGACCCCATCATCCTGCCCCAATCTCCACTAAGCCCCATAACCCCAGCACTTCTTCCAGTGCAATTAATTATAAAGGTGGTGGGAGCTTTCAAGGAAACCCGGCCGGGAGCGGACTCGGACACTACCAATGCTACAGGACAATCACACAGTTGTGCATTTTCCCTGCAGACAGCACCAGACTCTCACAGTCTGCATGAACAATGCGTTTGATATGTTCTTGTAACCCATGAGCGCAGGTTCCTTCCTGACCTCGGACAATGAGGTGACTGCTGCCGACTACCTGCACAGCACACAATAGGGAGCGCACAATGACCCACAGAACTACTACCCTTTAAAAGTTGTCACCGGCTACAGTCACTGCAGGATACAGCTAAGCCACTTCTATTACCCCATTAGGGTATTCAGAATTAAAAGAGACAACCTATTATGGACAAACATACGTCCTGCCACTCCATCCCAATCCATAGGGGTGGGGGTCGAAAACCCCAAAACTCCAACTTCTCAAAATTTACCAACTCCCTCATACGTGAAATAGGACTGTATAAAATGTAACACAGGGTGTTTTAAACACCTTATATACAATAATCAAGCTATTTAGGGAGAACAAAGTTATGTATGAAAACCAAAAACGAAAAGTATCGCCTCCCTTTATAGACTACCCCACTCGACCCCATTATTTTCCCGGCTAAGAACGCTCTCTCACTAACATGGTTGGGGGCAAAGTGGAGACCACATTGGCAACATCTCTAACAATGTCTGGGTATAAAAGAATTGCCTCAGCCACAGTCAGTTCTGATGTACGGTTTAATTCTTCTACTTCTTTGAAAGCAGGTGAAAGATTTTACTGAAATATGGTCTGTTTGCTAGGGAGCAGAATCTTTTTCCCCCGTTAACCTTTTCCTCTCCAGTCATCAATTCACTCCCCTTTTATAGGCTAAGAAAGGTAGGCCCTTTCCCAAGGGCCCAAAATACCTTTTCCCCGGGGGCCCCAAGGGGAACAACGGCCAAAACCTAATTTTAAAATTTTTCTTTGGATTTTGGGCCCCAATTTTTATTAATACCCCCCCAACCCCCGAAATAAGTATGCTTGGTTGTCTCCTTTGGGCATTTTTAGATACAAAATTTAAGGGGAAGGGGTTGCAAACATAAATCACCGCAGTCACGCAGTGGGGAAAAATTTTGGGGTATAGGCCCCCATGCAGAAATTTGTTTTTTTTAAACTTGTGGATAACTTGATAAAATTTCCTCCCATAGGAAATTTTTAAAATGGTGGGAAGTTACCTACTTGGGAGTCCTTGCTTACTGGTCACAGCAGAAAATGGCTATAAAGAGAATGCCCTCTGCTTGTCCAGGGACTTTGGGTCGGGCCCAATGCTTCATTTCTTTTTTGGGGTGGCGCTGCAGGAAAAATTATACCCTTGCTCCCAAAAATTTAAAATTAAAAGCTGTTTGCTGGGGGTGGGAAAAAGCAGAAAGACTTTACTGGCAGGACTGGGAGCCCGGCAACCCAAAACCCCCCGACCCTAAATTTTCCCAAACCTGCGACCCCCAAACTCCCTCAAAACTTGGGGGCAGGGTTTAAAGGAAAACCCTTTACTGTAGTAAAATGGTAACATCCGGCTTTTTAAATTACCTTATGATACAAAAATTTCAAGCCTTTAGGTAGAACAGACACTGACAAGAAAGGGGGTTTAACAATTTTTTTTGCTTTTTTGAACATTTTGGGGTTTAAAGTTGAAGAAAAAGTTTTAAAATTTTTTACCCAAAAAGCCCCATTCTGCACCAACTTTGGGGAATGTTTTAGAAAAAACCGGGATAAGTTTTTGGGTAAAAGATATCTTGAATCTGATTCAGACCCCAAAAGGGACTCAGGCGTATAAAAAAACCAAAAGGTGGGTTTACCAAATACTAACAAAATAATACAAATTAAAAATTTTTTATTTTTTTGGGAGCAAAACAGTAACAATGCAAATTTCAGGAAAGAATCTGCAGAACTAAGCAATGCTAAATACTTGCCCAAAACCCCCTTTTATGTTTTAAAAATTTGGGAAGATGACTGTTTTATAAAATTTACAGTAGCCTCATATACAAACTGTAGTGGATGGAGAGATATGGGGCCTGAAAAATCACAATTCAAACCCGTTACCATTTTGGTTGTCAGTGTAAAATATATTTATTGGAAAACGAAATTTAGAACACAAAAAAAAAAAGGTAAATATGCAAAACACGCAGGGAAAAATTTTTGGAGTCTCTGAAAATTTTTTCTGAGAAATATAAACACCTCCTCAGATCCTGCATACATTTTACCTCACATCTGAGCTCAATTTTTCCAGGCCTCTCCAAAACTAACTTGGGGTTGGGGGGAAAGCGGGGACCACCCAAAAAAACATCTCTAACAATGTCAGGGTATAAAGGAAAAACCCCCAGTCACAAAACATATTGATTTAATGTTGAACTCTTTTACTTCTCTGAAAGCAGGTGAAAAATTTTGCCTTTAAAAAACCCCCGTTTGCCATGGGGCAGAATCAATTTTTCCCCCGGGGCAAGGCTTTTCCCGCTCCATTTCATCAATTACACTCCTCATGTGATAGGGGAAGATATGGGGGCAGTAGCATTGGGGGCCCCAACCCCAATTCCTCTTGCTCTTTGCAAACAAACAACTGGACCAACTTATTATATATTTTGGGGGTTTTGAGTCCCGTCCCCTTTATTAACGGGCTTCCCCACTTTCCCGCAAAATAGGCAACCCGACCCAAAACCCCCCAGCCCTGTCCCGGGCACATTTTTTTCAAAAAAAGTTGCACCAGAAATAATGTCATCCAAGCTTTACACCACATATGTGTGTTCTAGACAGTTTCTAATCACTTCTGTGCCTCATCCAACAAAGAGGATGCAAAGGGGCCTCTGCAAAGGGGTTTTGGGGTGCCTTTTTGTTCCCCTAAAAAAACGTAAATGGGGGGGCTAGGTCCCAAAAACAGGGTTCTTTTCGGGTTTCCCGCTGATTCAGTATTTTTAAAGTGTTTCCCGCCCCTGTGCCAAAAAACTTCAATAAAGAAACCCTTTCTTAGTCTACACTGCACTGGTTTTCTACTGATGTCGCCAGTCGTGAATGTTCTGTCTTCCACCAGATACACTCGATGGATTCCCGTGCAGCCCATGTACTGGGCCGGGGGGAAATCCCAACACTGACCGTGGTACCAAAAACTGAGGTACAGCAATGTTAAAATGCTATCGGATTTTGGACGACATTTTAACACTGCTGTGTAGACGTAGCCTCAAGAAAAAAAATTTAATTGCACAGACTTTTTTTTTTTTTTTCGCAGGAGAAAGAGCGGGAGAAAAAAAAAACACAATGGAGGTCTATGGTGACAAAATAGGACACAAACTGCCTCAAAAGAGACACTACAATTTTAATATGCTGCACTTTGAAAAAAACCTACTACTGAGAAAAGAGCAACATCTATCGTGCGGTTTATATTTGCCTGAGGGGACGCCCACATGACAAGTACATTCTACTAAATTCTGTAGTTTATTCCACACAAAAAAAAAAAAAAAAGAAAAAAGACATCTTTTGCAAAACTGCAACGTGTGAAACCACCCAAAATGGCTCTTCCTATAACATACATTTGCAGAATAAGTGATAAATGTCAGATAGCGGGGTGTCCCATCCATCAGTAAAACAGGGGCGTGCACAGGGAGAAGGAAAAGAGGAGGTGGTGCCCTCATTTTAGTGACTGGTGCATGGATGTGCCAGTGCTGGGACCCTCAGAGATCTTATACACTTCTCGCCTTTCCTGGGGTTAGGTGAAGAATGTATGGTATATATTGCTGAAAAGCCTCTTTAAAGAAGAATGCCACCAGGACCCCCAGCATGGTTGTGCTAAAACAACAAAACTGGGGGTTTCCCACAGCAAGAAACCAGATCCCAGGTCACATTTGTTCTCTACACACTTGTATTTGTATAGTACGACCCCATCTGCCCAAACTTGCAACCCCGTCTGGAATCTATATACCCCACTGCAATGCTAAAATGCCATCAGAAATCGGCTCTTTAACATTGAAGTGTACTGCAACACAGTGCAGTTATTCTGCTGCATTAAAGCACTGCAGTGAAACTGCCTTTATTTGTAGCAAGCTTCTTTCGATTTCCTAAATTGTTTGGAAAGGGTGCTTTCACACAGTGCGTTTTTGATGCAGAAATGTACATTAATTGCTTTGCCTTTCTGCCCAAAAAAACACATTAAAAAAAACGCAGCTGCATGTGAAAGTACCCTTAGGCTGCTTTCACACAGCGCATTTTTGGTGCAGTTTGAACTGAGCTCCAATTAAACTGCCTTTATTACCAGCAAGCTTCTTTCACTTATATAAACTGGAAAGTGAGTAATCAATTAGTGTGTTTGTAATCCACAAGACTTCAAACACAGTAAGTCACAGGTGTCAAACTGCGGCCCTCCAGCTGTTGGGAAACTACAACTCCTATCATGCATTTGTATAATCTAGAACAGTGGGCATGATGGGAGTTGTAGTTTCCCCAACAGCTGGAGGGCCGCAGTTTGACACCTGTGACTTACTGTGTTTGAAGTCTTGTGGATTACAAACACACTAATTGCTTACTCACTTTCCAGTTTAGATAAGTGAAAGAAGCTTGCTGGTAATAAAGGCAGTATAAGGGTGCTTTCACACAGCACAGTTTTGGT
The DNA here is from genome assembly GCA_025379985.1 of Phyllomedusa bahiana. NCBI lineage: Eukaryota > Metazoa > Chordata > Amphibia > Anura > Hylidae > Phyllomedusa > Phyllomedusa bahiana. The sequence goes on from JAODAL010001635.1 coordinate 207,060, forward strand.
GCAGTTTTAACTGCGCTCCAATTAAACTGCCTTTATTACCAGCAAGCTTCTTTCAGTTGTCTAAATCGTTCAGAAAGGTGTATTAAGTGAGTAATCGATTACTGTGTCTGAAGTCTTGTGGATACAAACACACTAATTGATTGCTCACTTTCCAAACAGTTTAGGTACGTGAAAAAGCTTGCTGGTATAAAGGCAGTTTAATTGGAGCGCAGTTAAAACTGCACCAAAACTGCGCTGTGTGAAAGCAGCTTTATGCACAAATAATGGTCTCGCACACCTGATTTTATGCAGCGTGTAATGCAGCAATTGGTGCACAAAAAAGCTCAGCTGTGTGCATGATGTGCACTTATTCCCATGATCAATTACTGTGTTTGAAGTCTTGGGGATTAGGGTGCTTTCACACGGTGTGTTTTTTGACATGTTTTTTACCGTGATTTTTGCCGTGTTTTTTGTGCAGGAAGGCACAGCAATCGATTTTCGGATTTGGCCCGAACATTGTATGGAAATCCGACAGCAATCCTTCAGAAGATCCAGCAGGTTTAAAAATCTGCTGGAAACCAGCGTATTTTTAAACCGACTGGAAAAAAATCGGTGCCGTGTAGACTACCGCGCGGATTTGTCATTGTGGTCTACACGGCGCTGGGTACAGGCGGATTTTCGGAGGATTCTAAATACTGAATGCGGCGAAAATCCAACAAGAATCCAGTGCTGTGTAGCGTCCATGGGACCTCAATAGAGAGAGGAGGAAGCTGCTGCCAGACGCCTTCCAGGAGAGTAGAGGCTGAAACCCAGCACCTCTGATCCTGCCTTCCCCCACGACATGTGTTAGGGAACAGTCGGACATCCCCATACACATTCGACACTCATGCACCTAATGGGAATGGCCGGTGCCCGGCACTGCTCTCACCTCTCTACATGTTAAATATTCAGCAGTGTTATAGTTATATCTTAGTGACATCCAATCTGGCTGACGTCACAGCTCTCATAGGGGCGTCATCTAGCTTTCCTAAAACCCTGAATAGTAATTACATCTAGTTAAAGGGGTTGCCTCACTACAAGGATTGCTTTTTATGTTAAAGATCTTGCAAAAACAAGTCACTTTACAATATATGTCTATTAACAATGTCCTACCTATTCCTAGATATCCCCTTTTGTATGGGCTGCATCAGCTCCTCAGGTCACTATAGCTACAGACCTGTTTGATCTCTCATGATAGGCTGCCAGCACTGGTTGCTATAGCTACAGACCTGGCTTCTACTGCAGTCTAGTTGGGGCCAGTAAACACAACCCTGAATCCAAAATGAAACCAAGAAACAGGACTGAGGTAACATGAATCAATGTAGTGAGACAACCCCTTTAATTAGAAGAGGTCATCAAAGTAGGACGAGTCTGGATGCCCTCTCTGCCAGATACACTCATGACTACAGCTTCTTCATCCCAATCACATCTCCATTGTCAAGTTCATTTTTCTCTTTCATCGGAAGTGGACAAAAACACAACTCGAGCGGTGACGGATCTGTCGGACATGAGCGGTGCCTGACAGACCTATCACAGGGCCCATCATGGTGTCTGTCACTTTGACAGGTAGAATAGTGCTACATGCTGTGCTATTCTCCCTGCCAAATGGGATGGGAACTGCACCAGGGCCCACAGCGCAGATGTGAACAGAGCCTACAGCAATGTTAAACCGCCGCCCAAAATCCACCGCCATTGTAACATTACCGGACTGTGGTTTTTGGTGCGGGTTTGCAGTAAAAACCACAGTTGGCTCTTGGATTTCCCGCCAGCCCGGTACACTGACTGTACAGAAATCCGGTGGAAGTCAGAGCGTGTGTTAAAATCTGCCGAATTTCAAAATTGACTGGAAAAAAAAAATCAGGATTTTCTATTGCTGTCTATGGGGCACTGGTTACAGTTGGATTTTCGGCAGATTCAGAAAATCCAACCAAAAGCCAGTGCTGAGTAAACATCGCTTTACTACTGATTTAATGCGGAGAAACAAAAGCGAAACAAGCACTGGTGCACAGTGCAGAGCAGGGGGTCACAACATGTAGTTTTATCCCAGCTTAAAAGGGTATTCCCAGTGTAGGAATCTCCCGCTCCTGCACATCTTTCTATTAACGGCCAAACGATCTCTACTTTCAAAATGGTTGGATTCTAATGTCCCCTCAGTCCAAGTAGTGATCTGCTCCGTCAAACACCATCTAGAGATGGATAAACTGGACATTATCAGGACCAAAGAGACCCAGTCCTCTAAGTTCTTTAAAAAATGGGGAGATTTTAAAAAAAACCTTCTACACCTCGGATGAGATTAGGGAAGTCATGAAGCCCTTCGTGTACACGTCCTGGTATCTTACTTCCCGTCTAGCAGGTCAACTGTGTCGATTGGAAGTTGGAAATCCACCCACTTGACTCATCTTCATCTGTCCGGCTGCGAGAACGGCCTTCTCCTACGACCGCGATTCCCACCTATGGTTCCCACCCGACCTCCAGCCAAGGAGCCGTGACGCTCACTGTATTATATCTCTAATTCTAGAGCAGCCCTGTAGTAACCACCGCCCTGGTTAAACCGATTTAGTGTATTAATATGACCCAAGTGCCAGGTTGTAGTTATGGTTTATTTTGGTTTTGTGCTCGATTCTTTTTTTTTTTTTTTTTTTGAGATGGGGGGGGGTGGGGGGGGGCTGGCATTGTGTTATTTACCAGTGCATAGAGTCTCAGCTCTACCTCATAGTTGTGTTAGTCCTATTGTGACTTACTTTTTTATTCCTATGATGACAGATATATTTTGTATGCTTTGTATGTTGTAAGCTGACACTACCTTGTTTCTCTTATGCCCAATTCTGTTTATATATTTAAAACTTTGAATAAAAATCATGTTTATAAAAAAAAAAAAAAAAAAGGGTATTCCCACCCTACACATTAAAGGGGTTGTCTCCAGGGCTGTGGAGTCGGCAAGCCAAAGCCCCGACTCCAACTCCAACTCCTCAATTTCCCAAACCTGCGACTCCTGACTCCCTCATACACGGCGCATGTCTAAGTGATAACTTTACTGTAGTAAAATGGTAACATCAGGCTGTTTATCACCTTATGATACAATAATCAAGCTATTTAGGTAGAACAGACACTGACAGGCAAAAGGATAACAGTGTTTTGATCTTTTGAACACTTGTGGGCAGAGTTGAAGAAAAAGCTGTATTTGTATCCAAGTCCTGTCTGCACAAACATTGGGAACGTGTAGAAGAGACCTGGGATCATATTTTGGTCAAGATATGCTTGAATCTGATTCAGAGCCCAGAAGGGTTCAGGCAGTATTGAAAACCAAAGGTGGATTTACCAAATACTAACAAAATAATAAAAATTAACATTTTGATTTTAGGAGCAAAACGGTAACAATGCATTTACAGGAAAGAATCTGAGAACTAAGCAGATGCTAAGTACTTGCAAGTCAAATTTATGTATAAGATAGGTAAGATGACTGTATATAAAATTACAGTAGCCTCATGTAAAAAGCTGTAGTGGATGGTGAGATATGGAGCCTGAAAGTCTCAAGTTTAAAAAATTGTTACCATTTTGCTTGTCAGTGTAAAATATATTTATTCGATATGACTTTAGAACACAAAAAAATTGTAAATATGCAAAACACTGCAGGAAGATTTGTGGAGTCTCTGAATTTGTTCTGAGAAATAGTATTGCCTCCATCAGATACGGCATAGATGACCTCACATCTGATCTCATTATTTCCAGGCTAGAGAACGGCCTCTCTACACTAACTTGGGGCAAAGCGGTGACCACAGGGGCAACATCTCTAACAATGTCAGAGTATAAAGGAATTGCCTCAGCCACAGTCAGTTTTGATGAATGGTTAAACTCTTCTACTTCTTTGAAAGCAGGTGAAACATTTTGCTGAAATCTGTTTGCCCTGGGAGCGGAATCTTTTCCCCTGGGGCAGCGCTTTGCCTGCTCCATGTCATCAATTACACTCCTCATGTGATAAGGCTGAAGATATGGGAGCAGGAGCACTGGCCGGACCCAATTCCTCTTGCTCATTGCACTGCATCGAACTAACTGGACCAACTAATTATATATTTTGGGAGTCGGAGTTGTCTCCACAGCCCTGGTTGTCTCACTACATTGATTCATCTCACCTCAGGCCTGTTTTCTTGGTTTCATTTTGAATTCAGGGGCGTGTTTACTGGCTTCCACTAGGCTGCAGTAGAAGCCAGGCCTGTAGCTATAGGAACCAGTGCTGACAGCCTACCATGAGAGATTGAACAGGTCTGTAGCTATAGCAACTAGTACTGACAGCCTATCAGGAGAGATTGAACAGGTCTGTAGCTATAGCTACTAGTGCTGACAGCCTACCATGAGGGATCAAACAGGTCTGTAGCTATGGTGACCTGATGAACTGATGCAGCCCATACAAGAAGGGATATCTAGGAATAGGTAGGACACTGTAAATGGACATATATTGCAGTGACTTGTTTTTGCAAGATCTTTAACATAAAAAGCGATCCTTGTAGTGAGACAACCCCTTAAAGGTTGTATCAATAGGAGAGGTTACAGGTTTCGCTCCAGAGATGGGACCCTCACCTATCAAGCATTGATGACATAGCCTATCCATAGGCCATTAATGTATATAGCGAGAATACCCCTTTAAAGGGGTATTACCATCTCAGACAGAACTGTTGCCCTGCAGTGCTGGGGTCAAATCCCATCAAGAACAGTGTCTGCAAGGAGCTTGTATGTTCTCCCCCACATGCTGATGGGCTAATAGGAAGTTAGATTGCGAGCCCCAACAGGGACAAGGAGCAATGTGAATGACGGCCGAAAGAAACACGCTGGCTACATAGTCACACTCCATAGAAGTCTCAAGGACTGAAGCAGGATGGCGGGACCATATAGCAAATCTGCAAGCAGCACTGTGCACGTTGCATCTAGTAAGGAGCAGCTGTGACCCCAGCGCCGGCCTGCGGTGACTGTACAGCCGGTGACAGACGCATTTCAGGCTCACACAGTGCCATCTGTGGCAGCTGCATGTGCTCGGCAAAAGTGTTGTAATGGGTAAGGGCAGGATATGCAGGAAGAACAGGCACAACACAGTCACTGGGACTTCCCCACACCACAGGGCACCCGGCCCCCCTCTCCGCCAGCACAGGGCACCCGGCCCCCCTCTCCGCCAGCACAGGGCACCCGGCCTCTCTCTCTGCCAGCACAGGGCACCCGGCCCCTCTCTCCGCCAGCACAGGGCACCCGGCCCCTCTCTCCGCCCGCCCAGGGCACCCGGCCCCTCTCTCCGCCAGCACCGGGCACCCGGCCCCTCTCTCCGCCAGCACAGGGCACCCGGCCTCTCTCTGCCAGCACAGGGCACCCGGCCCCTCTCTGCCAGCACAGGGCACCCGGCCCCTCTCTGCCAGCACAGGGCACCCGGCCACTCTCTGCCAGCACAGGGCACCCGGCCCCCCCTCTGCCAGCACAGGGCACCCGGCCTCTCTCTCTGCCAGCACAGGGCACCCGGCCCTCTCTCTGCCAGCACAGGGCACCCGGCCTCTCTCCCCCTGCCCCCCCCAGCACAGGGCACCCGGCCCCGCTCTCTGCCAGCACAGGGCACCCGGCCTCTCTCTCTGCCAGCACAGGGCACCCGGCCCCGCTCTCTGCCAGCACAGGGCACCCGGCCTCTCTCTCTGCCAGCACAGGGCACCCGGCCTCTCTCTCTGCCCGCAAAAGGGCACCCGGCCCCGCTCTCTGCCAGCACAGGGCACCCGGCCCCGCTCGCTGCCAGCACAGGGCACCCGGCCCCGCTCTCTGCCAGCACAGGGCACCCGGCCCCGCTCTCTGCCAGCACAGGGCACCCGGCCCCGCTCTCTGCCAGCACAGGGCACCCGGCCCCGCTCTCTGCCAGCACAGGGCACCCGGCCCCTCTCTCTGCCAGCACAGGGCACCCGGCCCCTCTCTCTGCCAGCACAGGGCACCCGGCCCCGCTCTCTGCCAGCACAGGGCACCCGGCCCCGCTCTCTGCCAGCACAGGGCACCCGGCCCCTCTCTGCCAGCACAGGGCACCCGGCCTCTCTGCCAGCACAGGGCACCCGGCCTCTCTGCCAGCACAGGGCACCCGGCCTCTCTGCCAGCACAGGGCATCCGGCCCCTCTCCGCCAGCACAGGGCACCCGGCCCCTCTCTGCCAGCACAGGGCACCCGGCCTCTCCGCCAGCACAGGGCACCCGGCCTCTCTGCCAGCACATCTTGTGTGCATTACAATTTGTCCCGGGGGGGCTGGGGGGGTCATATTTCAGGCCGGGCACACACCCAGTCCACAGCCCAGGAGCCCCTAAGTTTCAGGCTGAGCCCGTGTGTGCAGTCTGGCTGCTGCCGGATCACAGCTGCTTTGTGCCACTCTTCCGTACACCACACGGCGACTCTCCATGGGCAGCGCTGCCAGTCTCAGGGGGCAACAGTTCTCAGCAACTCATCAGCAGCTCTCTGCCCATGATCTCACCCTTGGCAGCCGCCGCCACCCTTCACTTCTGTGTCTCCTACCTCAGCAACGCGTCCACGTATAGTAGTCCCCGGCGGGCAGAAGAGGCCAACCCGTTGTAAATGTTCACCCGACTTTACTAGCGGACCCCACCGCCGCCGTCTGAGCCATCAGTGAAGCGGAAGTGAGGGACCCGGGGAGTAGGGAGGGACGCGCGCTCCCGACGCTTCCAACAGTCACCAGTACGCGGAAGCCGCACAGCGAGACGCGATGACGTTATGCGCGTGCCCGGCACCGAGCAGTCCCCCGCTGCGGAACAGCCTGCGCGCGCCCGAGCCGCCGCGGGAGCGCGCCGTGACGTCACCACTGGATCCTGGGGACGACGTGCGGCTCCGAGTGTGTACGGGCCCTGGGCAGGCTGCGTGCGCCAAACGGGCCTTGCTACCATAGCAACCAGTCACAGTGCAGCTGTTTGGTTTTTTTTTTTTTTTTTTTTTTTTAAATTGCTGTGGAGAGATGAAAGCTGTGCTCTGATTGGTTGCTATGGGAAACAGGGACAATATTGCTTGTGTACAGGGTTCTAGAATTGGGGGAGTTCACACGGCGTCTTTGAGGCGTATTTTTACACATATTAGGGCACAATTTTGCCAAAATACATGCCAAACAATGTAGAACACAGCATACTTGCCAGCTTTTCGAAGTGGAAGCCGAGGCTCGTGTTATGCCACACCCCTCAAAGTTTGCATAGGTTACACCCTCTATATAAAACCACATCCCTCACACAAAGGTCACACCCGCTACACCCAACTGTGGAACGGCTCCGGAAGAACATTAATTGAGGGGTTTGGCATCACCCAGCTTTCCTGGACCTTGGATAGCCTGTTCAGCAAACATGAGAGCTGAGAGATCCCGCCAAACTGTGCCTGAACCTAAACCTTTACACTACTACCAATATTACCACCACACAGTGACCATATACCTCCATATAATGGTAGATAAAGTGTCACGGGTTCTGCAGTCCGTATATTAACCAAATACTGTGGACATTATAGGGGGTTAGATAGCAGTGTAACTAGCTTGGGGAGGCTTATTTTACTCCATAAGTGGTTAGATAGCCGTGTACACAGGCTCTGCAGATGTATATAACTTCAATACAGTAACCAGGGGCGTTGCTAGGGTCCTAAAACATCCGGGGCCCGGGCACTGTGTGTTCATTTTGCTCTTTGGGCGGGGGTTCACACGGAAATTTTTACGCCACATTGTGAACTGCGGCATGGTGTGTGTTTTTAGGAGAAAAACCTTTTTTCCCTGTCACTAATTTTTGACAATGAAAATCACCAATGACAAATTTGCTTTTTCAAAAACCGCTCCCCTCCATATGACAATACCCCTAAACAGTCACCAAAAATAAAACCTACACATGGAGCAAATATACCAGACAAATGATTGTTATAAAACATTCCTACAAAACCAAGCCCCAAAAACTATTACTACTTAATGATCAAATAATCCTGCCAGACCTGACCGAAGCGACCCCCCCATCAGCTTTACACAGACTCTACAGGAATTATATTACCGCCATACGGGACCATATAGTGGTAGATAATAGTTGTAAGTAGACGCTCTGCAGACATATAAGTGATTACACTGCAGTTACATTTAGTATACTCACAGGAGCGTTTTTTTCTGCTCGCGTCGTTCATTTCCGTTTCTTCTCCATCGGTCCCACCTTCATGTGATTGCTCCAGGCCAAAATTCGTCCCTGCAGATTTGGACACAAAAAAATCTTAGAAACCTCAATTTCCAGCAACTCCTTACTTTAGGTATTAGTCCTCAATTAGGCAGGTATATAAATATAGAGTCACTTAGGCAGGTATATAGATATAGGGTCACTGTCAGATAGGTATATAAATATAGGGTCACCTAGGCAGGGGATATAGATATAGAGTCCCTATCAGGCGGTAATAGATATTTGGTACTTCGAGGTATATAGATTAGGGTCACTTTCAGGCAGTATTTGTATAGGGTCATCAGGATAAGATATAGGGTCACTCTCAGGAGGTATATAGATATAGGGTTAATCTCAGGAAAGGGATATAGATATAGGGTTACTCTCTGGCAGTATATATAGATATAGGGGAAATCTCAGACAGGTAAATTATTATAGGGTCACTCTTAAGCTGGTATGTAGATATAGGGTCACTCAGGCAGGTATTTATATATATATATATATATATATATATATATATATATATATATATATATATATGGTCACTCTCCGGTAGGTATATAGATATAGGGGCACTGAGGCAAGTATATAGGGGGCACAGGCAGGTATATAGGGGGGCACAGGCAGGTATATAGGGCACAGGCAGTTTGGGGCACAGGAAGGGTATATGGGGGCATGAGGCGGGTATAGGGGCACAGGCGTATATGTGGCTCAGGAGCTGTATGGGGGCTGGGGGCAGGTATTAGGGGTAGGGCCCAGTTTAGGGGCTCATGAGGTATATAGGGGCACAGGCAGGCATATGGGGCACAGGCGGTATATATGACAGGCAGTAATGGGGTCAGGCAGTATATGGGGGGCAACGGCATATTTTGGGGTCAGGAGGTATATAGGGGCTCGGAGGTAATGGGGGCACTGGGGCAGGTAAAGTTTTAAAAAATAACAACATTAAATCCCTTAATCCCCGGGGGAGCGGCTTGTCCTTTCGTCCGCGCTCTCTGGCAGTCCTGGGGCAAGTATGTGATGTGCGCCGAGTAGAGGTGCGGCGGGAAGGAAATTACATTGCGCCGCTGCAGTGAGCAGCCGGGGACGCGGGGGTCTCAGCGCTAAGGGGAAACCGGCGGCCCCCCCTGTTGGCCCCGGGGGGCCAGCCCGATGTCTGCGGGGCAGGGAGCGCTTGCTCTCTGCTCCGCAGAAGCCCACAGCTGTATGTAGTCAGTGGACGACCTGCAGTGAGGGCCAGTCGGGTGCCCCAGGCCCAGGCAGGGCCTGGGTCCCGGGAAAAGTTCGGGGCAGGGGGGTTTTATTCGGCGCCCGAGCCCCGAAAAAAACCCCTAGCGCCCCCCGGCAGTAACTTTGTGGTAGACACAGTGTAAAGGCTCTGAGACTGTATTTCCCTCTTACGGGAGCTCCCTGTACGCGGGTCTGCAGATGTTTTAAAACCCTCTTTTCAGAACCATATGAGGTAAAAAACCAGTGTAAAAAAGGTTGCAGACTGTGTTTCCTCCATACGGGTAGTTAGAATGTAAAAAGGTTGAAGATGTTAAAAACCTCCTACAATCGGGGGTAACTAGGGGGTAGCGGGGTAGATTTGCTTCGGGGCCCGTGTTTTAGGGGTGCCGCGCCCCCAGGCAGTGCTATGTGTCCGTACCCCGGTAATGCCGCTCCCGAGCCGCCGGCATGAATTAACAGTTCCTGCGGGGGCGGGGAGTGAGGGACCCGGCGCATGTACCCCTGAACGTCGGGCCCTCCCGGCCCCGAGCGTTTCAGAGGACCTTTCCCTGGAGATAGCGATTTTGGGGGCCGATCGCTCCCCCCGTTCTTCCCCCGCCGGCGTCTGTGTTCCGTGGGCGCGGCGGTGACTCATTTATGCGACGCCCGCGCTGGCAAGAGGTTGCAGGGTAAGTGTGACCCGGAGCCCGGGGGTTTCATCGGGGGGCGTGGGACCGGGTGAGTAAATTTTTTTATTTTACCTGCCTTTTCCCGCCGTATACCCTTGTCTGCCGTTTTCCCCATAGGCCTGCCTTACACCCCCCAAACGGCCCGTTACCTATTTGCCTCCTTTTAAACCCCCCAAACCTGCCTTAACCCTAAAGCCTCCCCGTGTACCCCAAGCCTCCCGTATATCCCCAAGCTGCTATAACCCCTAAGCCCGCCGTATACCCCCAAGCTGCCGTTTACCCCTAAGAGTGTATCCCTAAGCGTTGTTTTCCCCCTAAGCCTGCCGTATAAAACCCCCCAAGCCGCCGGAAACCCCTAAGCCCGCCCTATACCCCCTAAGCGCCCGTATACCCCTAAGCCTCCCTGTATACCCCCTAAGCCTGCCTATACACCCCCTAAGCCGGCCGTATACCCCCTAGCCTGCCTATATACCCCTAAGCCTCCCTGTATACCCCCTAAGCCTGCCTATATACCCCAAAGCCTCCCTGTATCCCCCCTAAGCATCCTGTATACCCCTAAGCTGCATATACACCCCCTAAGCCGGCCGTATACCCCCTAAGCCCCTCCGGCCCGAGCGTTCAGAAGCAGCGCCTCCATGGAGATAGCAGAATGGAGTGCCGATCGCTCCTCTCTGCTACTTCCCCTGCCGGCTGTCTGTGATCACGTGTGGGCGGCGCGGGTGACGTCACATCACTGCGCCGCCCACGCTGAGCACAGAGGCTGCAGGGAAAGTAGCAGACCGGAGCGAGCGGTGCATCGGGGGAGCGTGGACCGAGGTGAGTAAACTATTTCTTATTTTACCTGCCCCTAATCCTGCCTGTATACCCCTTAGTCTGCCTGTATACCCCCTAAGGCCTGCCTATACACCCCCTAACCCTTTCCCTGTATACCCCTAAACCCTGCCGTATACCCCTAAGCCATACATGCCAACTCTCCCGTTTTTGGCGGGGGGGTCCCGCTATTTGGGGTCCCCTCCGCCCTCCGGGGGGTTGGCAATTCTCCCGCCGCCTGCAGGCGGTGGGGGTCCTTTAATTTACCGCGGCGCAAGAGTAGCGCTGGTGCGCTACTCTTGCGCCGCGGGACCGCTCCTACAGGCGGGTGAAGCGGCCGCAGCGCCCGTCACCGCCCGCGGTCTCACTGTGCGGGGAGGAGGCAGGAGGGATCGCTCCCTCCTCCCTCCTCTCCCGTATGTACGGCGCCGGTGTGTGCGCCGTACATACAGGTCAACGGCGCAGGGGGAAGTGACGCGCGGCTGAAGGGGAGTGAAGCGCGGCTGCTCTCATTTCCCCCTGCGCCGCTGAAGAGATCGGTCGGGAGGGGGCCACGCTGCAGGAGCCTGGTAAGGTAAGTGGATTTTTTTTATTTAATTTTTATTAGCTTTAGGGGGCTCTACCGGCTAAAGAGGGCAAACTACCTGGCAAACAGAGGGGGCACTACCGGGCAACAATGGGGGCACTACCTGGCTAACAGATGGGGGCACTACCTGGCTAACAGAGGGGGCACTACCTGGCAACAGAGGGGGCACTACCTGGCAACAGAGGGGACATCTACCTGGCAACAAAGGGGGCACTCCCTGGCAACAGAGGGGGCACTACCTGGCAAACAGAGGGGACATCTACCTGGCAACAGGGGGGGCCACTACTGGCAACAAAGGGGGCATTTACCTGGCTAACAGATGGGGGCACTACCTGGCTAACAGATTGGGGCACTACCTGGCAAAACAGAGGGGACACTACCTGGCAACAGAGGGGACACTCCCTGGCCCCAGAGGGGGCCCTACCTGGCTAACAGATGGGGGCACTACTGGTAACGAGGGGGCATTTACCTGGCTAACAGGGGGGGGGCACTACCTGGCTAAACAGAGGGGGGATCTACCTGGCAAACTGATGGGGGCACTAGCTGGCCAACGATGGGGGCACTCCCTGGCACAGAGGGGGCACTACCTGGAAAACAGAGGGGACATTACTGGCAACAGAGGGGACATCTACCTGGAAAAACAATGGGGGCACTACCTGGCAAACAGATGGGGCACACCTGGCAAACAGATGGGGGCACTTACCGGCTAACAATTGGGGCCCCTACCTGGCTAACAATGGGGGGCACCTTCCTGGGTAACAAAGGGGGGCATCTCCCTGGCTACAAATTTGGCTCTACCTGGCTACAGAGGGGGCATCTACTTGGCTACAAGGGGGCATCTACCGGCCTGTAAGGGGCACTCCCTGGGTTATGGGGGGCTACTACCTGGCTATAAGGGCATCTACCTGGCTTCTTCCAAAGCCGTTATGCAGTTAGGTGGAGTGTGTGTGGCTTTTTTGAAGGGGGCGTGGCATACCAACAAGATGGGCGTGTCCATGCACATTTTTGCCGCGGCGCGCGTAGCGCGCCGCCCGCTAAATTCTCCTGCTTTTTCATTTTCGAAAGTTGCCAACTATGCCCTAAGCCTCCCTGTGTACCCCCTAAGCCTCCCTGTATACCCCCTAAGCCTGCTTATACACCCCCTAAAGCCTGTATACCCCCTAAGTCTGCCGTATACCCCCTAAGCCGCTCTATACCCCCTTAAGCCGCTGTATACCCCCAAGCCTGCCAAAAACCCCCCCTAACCCAGCCGTATACCCCCTAAGCCCCCCCGTATCCCCTAAGCCTGCCGTTAACCCCTAAGCCTCCTGGTCCCCCCCTCAGCCCCCCTGTATACCCCTAAGCCTGCCTATACCCCCCTAAGCCTGGATACACCCCCTAAGTGCCTATACCCCCCTAAGCTGCCGTATCCCCCCTAAGACCCTCCGGCCGAGCGTTAGGGGCAGCGCTTCCAGGGGGAATAGCGAATGGGTGCCGATCGCCCCCTTTCTGTACTTCCCCCCCGGCTGTCTGTGATCCGTGGGCGCGCCGGTGAGTCCATACGCGACCCCCTGTGAGACAGAGGTGGGGGAAAGTGAAAATGGGCGGGGTGTCGGGGAGGGGACCGAGGGAGAAATTTTTTTTTTTTTTTACTCCCCCCTAATCCTCCCTGTATACCCTAAGTTGTGTATACCCCCTAAGCCCCCCTGTATACCCTAACCCTCCCCTTCCCCCCCAAAAAGCGGCCTTACCCCCTAAGCCTCCGTATACCCCCCTAAGCCTGCCGAAACCCCCCTAAACCCCCGTATACCCCTAAGCCTCCCGTATCCCCCCCTAAGCCGCTGTAACCCTAACCCCGCGTTACCCCCAAAGCCCCCCTATTACCCAAGCCGCTATACACCCCCAAAGCGGCCGTATCCCCCTAAGCTCCTGATACCCCCTAAGCCTCCCTATTCACCCCCTAAGCCTGCCGTATCCCCTAAGCCCCCCTGTGTACCCTAAGCCTCCCTTTTTTCCCCCTAAGCCGGCGTATACCCCTACCCCTGCGTTACCCCAAGATGTTTTCCACCTAACCCGCCTGTATATCCCTAAGCCCCCTGTATACCCCCTAAGCGCCTGTTACCCCCTAACCGGCCCGTATCCCCCCAAAGCCGTTGTATCCCCTACCCCGCCCTTTCCCCCCCCAAGCCTCCCGTATCCCCCCAAAAGCCCTGTATACCCCCTAAGCCTGCCGTTCCCCCCAAACCCGCCGTATAACCCCCTAGCCCCCCTTATACCCCTAAGCTTGCCTTTATCCCCCCTAGTTGCCTTTATGCCCCTAGCCTGCCTTTACCCCCCTAGCCTGCCTAGACCCCCCACCCGGGCCTCATACCCTAAACCCCCAATACCCCAACTCCCCCCCCCCCCCAAATCCTATAAAAAACTCCGTAAACCCGCCCCCTGCCCCCCCCCCCCCCCCCTATTTAGCCCCTAAGCTTGCCTCCTATAGGGCCCCCTATAGCCCACCAAACCCCTGTCTACCTGTATGGCCCCCCTATAGCTCCTAAACTCTGCCTGCCTATATGGGGACTTATTGGCTACCTAAACCTTGCCTATTTGGGGCCCTTATCTATCTAAAACCTGCCTGCCCAAAGGACCCCCTTTAGCAGGGGGGAAAGGGGCTGGAAAAGTCAGGGTTCTAGATATTGTGTCTAAAATTTCAGGGGCCAAAATGGTGGGGGAATCATATGATGGCGGGCGGACCGGATGTAGAACAAAGGGAAAGTCAAAGATTGTAGGAAACGTCCCCTGTGAGTAAAATTTTAACTGATGTAATACTTTTATGTCTAAGAGCCCGTGTACTCTGGGGTCTACACTATATGGTCCCTGTTGGAGGTAATATACAGTTGGAGGCCTGTGTAAAACAGGTGTCTTTCCATATATGGTCCCCTATGGAGGTAATAACGTCTGCAGAGCCTGTGTACACTAGTATATCCACTATTGGTAATTGGCGGTACTATTGGGCTTTGTGTCTGACAGTAAAAGTGTAGCGGGATTATTCAGTCACTCGTGTAATTTGTGGTATGTTTGGCGGGATAAACCCGGGCATTTTATTGTGTTTTTGGTAAAATTTGGTTTGGTTAGTGGAGTTTTTAGCAGTTAAAGTGGATGTAGGTGAGGGATTACCCCTTTTATTTTATATTTTAAAGATGTCCCCGGGACATGGTGTGGAGGGAGGTGGGGAGGGGGAGGGGGTAGGGGGCCCCCATCCCCAAAAGTTGTTTGGGGCCCTGGCTTCTCAAATTTGCCCCCCGCATACAAAAAACCATTAGAGGTAGAAACCAGTGTTCACAGGTTTGCAGAGTATGTTACCCCCATAAGTGTTATAGCAGTGTACAAGGCTCTGCAGATGTTTAAGTGATTAAGTGCAGTTAATTGGGGACTCATTGGGTCATGATGGAGTTTTTTATTTCCCCCCTTTTCTGCTCCCGTCCGACTCCGGCCACATATCGCGAAATTTTTTCCCCCAAACATTTGAATTCCCCATCTGTGCTCCCCTTTGTGCAAACCCATATGGCGTGATAGGTGAGGTGGGGAGGTTTTGGGGTATAAAAAGATGAGAGGTTATGGGGGATAGGGGGAAATAAGTGATAGGTGGTGTTTTAGGGAGTATATGGGTGAGGGTGGAGGTGGGGGCTATGTTGTTGGGTGGTTTTATTTTTTGTTTCCAAAAAAAGCATAAACAATGGTGGGGTAGGGGGGGGAGAGAGAGTACAGATCACAACTTTCAATCGAGGGGGTGAGGACCCTCCCCCCAAGTTGTGCTGGGGATGTGGTCTGTACCCCCCCGAAATTTTTTGGCAGCTTTATCTCGTACCCCCGCAACTCAGAAGATCAGACAGCCCGGGGGGTTTGGTAACCCTTGGGTGAAAAAAA